>SJYC01074382.1:0-169169 GCA_006408675.1 Madoqua kirkii
CCCCCAGCCCCCGGGCTGGGCCGCAACTGCAGCCGAACCAGAAGGAAATGGCAAACGTCCCCGCAGTCATTTTTTGTTTTTAAGTTTTTAAATCTTAGGATAAAAAGAAACCATCATTTTCGAAAGGTCAGCTGAGAGTACCCAACCTCTTAAACAGCAGGGGGAGCTCTAGATTTATAACAAATGATCCCTAAGGAAAACCAGCACACAGGCTCCCTCACCAAGCTCCCAGAGCCTGCCCAGCTCTGGTCTGAAAGTCTGGGCATCGCTGCTGGCCACCAGGCCAGCTTGCATCTGCTTCTGCTGAGTACAGCTGGCGCAAGTCCAGCATGAGCCTCCGAGAGCCCTGCTGGACACGGGGTGACAGACAGCCGTGCTCTTGCGGAGGACGGTAAGGACCAAGAAGCAGAGGGAAACTCGGTGGCCGCCGCCCCGCCCCCGGCTGCCCTTCTGCCGCCTTCTCCACAGCTCATCGCCTCCGACACTCCAGAGAGTCGCAGCAGTATCTTTCTAATTTACTGCCAGCCAGCCCCCTCGGGCATGGTGTCCTCCTTTCCTGATGGTAACCCCAGCGCCGCCGAGGGCACCCAGCACGTGGCTCGTTGGTGATGCTGGCTATTCCACGTGGGATGGACACACAGTTGCGCCCTGGAGGACTCTGTGAGCTCTGAACTTCCCCTTGAGCAGCCAGGATTAAGCTCTCATCTGGGTTCGAAACCTCGCAGGAGTCCCCAACAGAAAACGAGGACGTCTGTGTTCCTGTCGCTGCTGGCATGACGGGGGGGATCGCCTGCTCTCTGGGTCTTGTCGTCTTCTGCATCCCTGTGTCGAGTGACAGCGCTCTGGGGCCGGGGGCGCCCTCATGCCGCAGGCAGGGTGCTGCTGGCGTCCTGCATGGTGATCCGGCTGGGCCCTGGGTTAGATCCCCACAGGGGCTAGCGAGTTTCTGCACCAGTCTCGGTGCCAGCCGCGCCAGAGCCTTCTCTGCTGCCCACCAGGCAGGCACACACCCAGCCTCTGGACGCCAGCTCACGCTGCGCAGACTTTCCCGACGGGAAAGGCCTATGTCGCCCTCAGGCCCGCCCCTTGTGCGGCGGGAGTGGGGGGCGCGCACCAGGTGCGGCTGACTTCCTGCACAGCTCCGTTTCCGTGCTAGCGAGGTGCTGTGGAGGGCACCATTCTGGACACCCTGAAGTGCTGTCCAGTCGAATGTTCCCAGTGACTCCGTGTGGTGTGAGTGCTGCCTGACAGCCGCGGGCAGGCTCAGAAACGGGGGGAAAGGCAGCGAGTGGCAGAGTGAGGTGCTCAACCGCATCCTCTCTCAGCCTCCGGTCGGCGCCCTTTCTCTCCTCTGTGCTGGTTTCTTAATTCTTCAGAAAGTGGAGAAGGATGGCCCCACTGGATGTGGAGGCAGGGAAGCGGAGAAGCAGGGCAGAGGGCAGGCGGTGTGGCAAGACCGGCTTGACCACCATGCTGAGCACAAACCGCTGGGAGGGAGGCTCAGAGGAGGGGTGCAGTGACTGCGGGTCACAGAACCCTGGTCAGAAAGGCGAGCCTACATGAGGCTGAAGGCGCAGCCTCCAGCACTGACACCAGGAGGCGAGCCAGGAGGGCAATGAGAAGCCCAGAGCAGCTTCTCAGTTCCTCAGAGCTTGAGACAAAGAACCAGAAATGAAGATCGCCGCAGAAAATTCAACACAAGGATCACTGATCTCCAAAGACAGCTTCACTTTATAACATTATAATCTCACTGCATCTTAACAACCAGGAGGCAGGTACCACTCTTCCAATCTACCCACGAGGAAACTAACACTGCAGAGACCCGAGAGGCCTCTCACCGGGTAGTGGACCGCAACCCAGGTGACAGGTGAGTAGGACTCCGTCAGCCCCTGAAGAGCCCACTCTGCGCTCCCCCTGTCTAATTCTGCTCTCTGAGCAAGTTCAGCGAATTCGAGAGCCACTTCCAGGAGGGCAGAGGAGGAGGGCGCGATGGCCTTCTCGTCGGGACGCCTAGAAGGCGCTTCTGAGGCCGTTTGGGGACGCCGGAGCTGGGTAGCCAGTGCTCTCGGAAGACTGGGGTATGTGGTGGAGAGGCCACCCCTGAACATGTCCGGCCAGCTTTGCTAGAAGCCGTGGCTATGGAGGGTCGCCTAGTGAGGGGTAGGGGTGAGAACGCTAAGCGCTGGGCTTCCTTGATATGGAAGCAGGTGGCAGTGCCAAGCCATGATCACCACACACTTGTCCAGTATGGGAGCGAGACACAAGGAAGGCCAGCAACACAGAAAGAAAATACATTAGGAAGTTCAGGCTTCTATGAGTTGTGGAAAATCCCCAAAGACTCAAAAGTTAGCCCGTAAGTGTGTGTCTGAGTCCGAGGGCGGTGTCCTCCTTAGGCTCTTGTCTTCCCGCGCCCCACTGCCTCAACGGCTTTGTCCGGGGAGCCCAGGCACTGCTCACCAGGAACTTCTCCCAGAAACTCCGAGGAGGCAGTCTCTGAGACAGACGTCCCCGGCCCCCCAAGCAGCGCAAGCCCAAGAACTGCGCATGGCTGTCTACAAGAACACACGTTTGGTGTCGTCAGGCACTGGAGCGGGATTCCGCACTCCCATCTTCTCGAAACTGGTTTCCTGGGACGCTTGCACTGCTTTGTGTGAACACAGGGAGGGGGGCAAACACGCACTGAAAGGAAACAGCAGCAAGGAAATCAAACGCACACAAGTGGCGGTGCGGTGCAGTGCGGTTCGGTGTGGTGCTTCTGATCCCAGTTTCGGCCCCGGCTGGCTCTAAGCACCAACCACATACCCTGTTCCTCCTCTTCAGCGCCCATCTTCCTTCTCCCTGAACAGATCTGCTGCCTTAACTGAGGTCATTTGTGACATAAGGAAAGGAGATTTCTGCTTCCCAGGGGCAGCTGGGTGCTGTGCTGGGCACAGTTCTCAGGAGCACGGGCCGAGTGCACGGAAGCGTGAGTGCGAGGAGCCTTCAGGACCTACCCAGCAGGGAAGCGCAGCCCTCTCCCGCCACCAGCCCCAGACGCAGACAATGCAACGCCTCCTGCAAGCCACGGGCACTGCTGGAAACGCTTTTCAGCAAGAACGACAGCAATGAACGACCAAGACTCATTTCCTCATCACTGTCATTAAGGAATATATCAGTGCCTGGGTCTGAATGTCACTTTATTAGGTGCTGACATACTAAATACAAACACGATCGTTCCCATTCTCAGGAAGACACCACGCTAGAATTAAAGCTCACCACCCATTCTGTACGCAGAGGAACTCAAAGGCTGCGAACCCAGAACACCTCAGAGAGGTCAACAGACTGCAACGGGCCAGGCGGGCCTGGGGGCTCTCTGTGCACGGCAGAAGCACCAGGGCTGTGCACAGGGCCTCAGTGGGGGCTGGTGAGGGGGGCGGGGCAGGGGCGAGGGAATGGGGAACAAACGTGTTCAACAACTCCGGTGGGAAACGAGAGCCAGATCCATCCATCCATCTAATGAAGAATTCTTAAGCAGCTACTGCGCTAGTTACTGAGGACAAGGATAGACAGGATAGAGTCCCAGCCCTCCACGGCAGCTCATGGTCTGGTCGGAAAAAGACAAATAATGACAGCCTAAGAGAGGAGTAGAGGTGCAGAGGTACCCGAAACGACCACGTAAGCAGAAGAGGCAAAATCCTGCCTCAGGAAAGAAGCGTTTGAACTGTTCAGGTAGATTTACAGAGAAAACCCAAATGAAGGGAATAGATATACCACAGGCAGACAAGGAAGGGAGTGGGCTGGTCACCCGAGAGCACAGCAACTTCACGGGACTACAAGTGGTCTGATGTGGCGATCACACGGCTTGGGGGGCAGGAGAGGGCCCAGCCCCTGCAGAGCTCTAATGAGCCATCGCAGGGCCTACATCAGGGAGCCGAGAAGACGTCCTTTCCTGTACTCCTCCCACTGAGTACAAATGTCCAGGAACTTCTCCCAGAAACTCCGAGGAGGCAGTCTCTGAGACAGACGTCCCCGGCCCCCCAAGCAGCGCAAGCCCAAGAACTGCGCATGGCTGTCTACAAGAACACACGTTTGGTGTCGTCAGGCACTGGAGCGGGATTCCGCACTCCCATCTTCTCGAAACTGGTTTCCTGGGACGCTTGCACTGCTTTGTGTGAACACAGGGAGGGGGGCAAACACGCACTGAAAGGAAACAGCAGCAAGGAAATCAAACGCACACAAGTGGCGGTGCGGTGCAGTGCGGTTCGGTGTGGTGCTTCTGATCCCAGTTTCGGCCCCGGCTGGCTCTAAGCACCAACCACATACCCTGTTCCTCCTCTTCAGCGCCCATCTTCCTTCTCCCTGAACAGATCTGCTGCCTTAACTGAGGTCATTTGTGACATAAGGAAAGGAGATTTCTGCTTCCCAGGGGCAGCTGGGTGCTGTGCTGGGCACAGTTCTCAGGAGCACGGGCCGAGTGCACGGAAGCGTGAGTGCGAGGAGCCTTCAGGACCTACCCAGCAGGGAAGCGCAGCCCTCTCCCGCCACCAGCCCCAGACGCAGACAATGCAACGCCTCCTGCAAGCCACGGGCACTGCTGGAAACGCTTTTCAGCAAGAACGACAGCAATGAACGACCAAGACTCATTTCCTCATCACTGTCATTAAGGAATATATCAGTGCCTGGGTCTGAATGTCACTTTATTAGGTGCTGACATACTAAATACAAACACGATCGTTCCCATTCTCAGGAAGACACCACGCTAGAATTAAAGCTCACCACCCATTCTGTACGCAGAGGAACTCAAAGGCTGCGAACCCAGAACACCTCAGAGAGGTCAACGACTGCAACGGGCCAGGCGGGCCTGGGGGCTCTCTGTGCACGGCAGAAGCACCAGGGCTGTGCACAGGGCCTCAGTGGGGGCTGGTGAGGGGGGCGGGGCAGGGGCGAGGGAATGGGGAACAAACGTGTTCAACAACTCCGGTGGGAAACGAGAGCCAGATCCATCCATCCATCTAATGAAGAATTCTTAAGCAGCTACTGCGCTAGTTACTGAGGACAAGGATAGACAGGATAGAGTCCCAGCCCTCCACGGCAGCTCATGGTCTGGTCGGAAAAAGACAAATAATGACAGCCTAAGAGAGGAGTAGAGGTGCAGAGGTACCCGAAACGACCACGTAAGCAGAAGAGGCAAAATCCTGCCTCAGGAAAGAAGCGTTTGAACTGTTCAGGTAGATTTACAGAGAAAACCCAAATGAAGGGAATAGATATACCACAGGCAGACAAGGAAGGGAGTGGGCTGGTCACCCGAGAGCACAGCAACTTCACGGGACTACAAGTGGTCTGATGTGGCGATCACACGGCTTGGGGGGCAGGAGAGGGCCCAGCCCCTGCAGAGCTCTAATGAGCCATCGCAGGGCCTACATCAGGGAGCCGAGAAGACGTCCTTTCCTGTACTCCTCCCACTGAGTACAAATGAACACTCAGACCTTATATGATAGGTTCTGAACGGTGGAGAGAAGGTGACAGACTGGCCGGGGACTTTGGAACCCGAAGCAGGACACAGTGGCGGGTCCCTCGGGTTTCCTTTTTGCCTCATACAGCCCAGACTTGGAGCTGACACAGCCAGCAACCTAGAGATGCTGATGGAAGCGGGCAAAAAAGCCCCAACAAAACCTACCCTCGCTAGCCACAGGACCAGGAAAAGGGCATCCCAGCAAGAGAGAGCTTAGACAATAATCATTCTACCCCGGCCAGACCTCGCTGTGAACGCCCCAGGCCTGCCAGGAAAGGCCCAGCGGGAGTCTAGCCCTCCACCCCGCCACGGCTGTGATGAAGCGCCCAGGCCTCCTGCCAGGGGGCATGAAGGGGGCCGAGGAGGAAGCTGCCCCCAACCCAAGGAGGAAGCGCAGACCACGTGGAGAGCCACATCCCCGCCAGCAGTAAGGAGACCCCTCCCCGCTGAGGGGCCTGTCAGGGGAGGGCTGGTGAGGAGTCAGGACTTCCACCATTACAAGCTCACCTCCAACCCACAAAAGTGTCTAACACTGTGTCATCCACGCTTTGGAAGGGGAGGAAAAAGATGGATAGGAAAGGTACTTAAATAAATGGCTGAAAACTTCCCAAATTTGGCAAGAGACATAAGCCTACATATTCAAGAAGCTGGAGTAAATCCCAAACAAGTTAAAGTCAAAGAAATACATGCCAGGATACATCATAACTAAACTTTTGGAAGCTAAACACACAGGTGGAACCGTGAAAACAGACAGAGGAGACGATCGGAATGAGAGCAGCTCTCCCTCACCAGAGGCCAGGGAGGCCACCCCATCAACCGTCCCACCAGCCAGGCGAGGGGCACGACCAAGTACACGGAGGGGGGTGGAGTTATTTCCAACTTGACGTTTTGTGTCAAAAATCAAGTGGAAAACAAATGAAGTGAGGAGCAGCACCCCTAGTAACTGGCTGTGCTCGCGGCACTGCGCGTGGCTGCTCTTCCCTGCACTCGCCGCTTTTCACTCTCAGCTTTCCAAGCTCACCGATCACGGAAAGGGCAAGTGCTAACCAACCTTACAACTCTGACCTCGACTCGCCGGGCACCCGGCAGCCATATTTGCGTTCTCTCTCCTGTGCACACACACACGGTTTTGTTGGTTTGTTGATGAAATCACTTGAGAGTGAGCTGCAGATCAGTCGTCCTTCAGCATCTGCAGGTGACTGGCTCCGGGATCCCCCATGGACACCAAAGCCCACGGACGTGCAAGCTCCTTACACAAAATGCACGTGACCTACGCACATTCCCCCGTGCACTTTAAATCATCTCTACTTACGACCCCTAATACAAAGCGACTGCTATGCAAATAGTTTCCAGTGTGTGGCCAATTCAAGGTTTTGGAACTTTCTGGGATTTTTTAACCCAAATATTTTCAAT
This sequence comes from Madoqua kirkii, assembly GCA_006408675.1. Classification (NCBI taxonomy): domain Eukaryota; kingdom Metazoa; phylum Chordata; class Mammalia; order Artiodactyla; family Bovidae; genus Madoqua; species Madoqua kirkii. Next base: position 6,905 of record SJYC01074382.1, read on the forward strand.
CTGTGGTTGGTTGAATCCACCACCTGTAGATACAGAGTGATGACCACCAATCATAATATCTTATCCCTAAATTCTACGTATGCATTTCTTAAGAATAAAGACATTCTCTTCTGTAACTAAAATATTTTTAGCACACCTCAGAAAATGAGCATTCAATCATATAGTCTACAGTACAGTCTGTGTTTGAATTTCAACTGCCCCTCAAATGTCTTCTACAGCTGTGTGGATTTCCCCCCTTAATCTACGATGTGATCAAGAATCATGCACTACATTTAATTGTTTACTACTCAGGCTCAATCTGAAATAGTACCCTTGCCTTTTTCACTTTTCCTGATGCTGACTTAAGTGTGTCTAAACCAGCTTGTCCTGTGGAAAGAATGTCGTATAATCTGAATTTGGCTGCTTCCCCATGATTAGATTTAGGTTAAATGTTTTTGGCCAGAAGAGCACAGAGCTGCGTGTCCTTTTCAGCATCAGCAGCACACGCAGTGCCGCACTGCCCAACTGACGGCAGAGCTGAGTGTGAAAGGTGACCCCAGCTCTCTTCATTCGGAAGGCAGTGTTCCCCCTCTGTAATTAATACACAATCTGTGGGGTAACACTTGGAGGCCTTGTGAAAATCCTGTTCCCTAAGCACTTCATGGTTTTAGCATCTACTGACAATACCTACCTGGAATCAGTTATTAAGTTGAGAATCGCAAAAGAGTGAGAATTGCATTTTTACACGATCACTCTAGTAGAGATCAAGAGGCCATTTTTCAGAAGAAAAATATGGAGTGACCAAGTACATGGTCATGCCGTCAATCCTCCCAGAGAAAGGATACACAGGAGGTATGAGCCTGGGGCATTATGTAAGAGACTGTGCTTGGATGTGAGCTGATTGTGAGACATCCTCTCAAGAGATGGGCAAGTGGTGTGTGTGTGTGTGCGTGCGCAAGCATATGTACATGTGCGTGCATGCATACGGCATTATCTAGGGATGATGTGATATATGTCATGGAGAGACGGAAGAAAATACTTCCCAGGATGAATCTTAAGAGAATCTTAGAATTTAAGCAGAGGTGATAAAGGGAGCCCAGCCAAGGTACATGGCCAGCAGTCTCAGAGCGATGCCAGTGAGGTGTAGGGGCAGAAACCCACTTCCACATATGGAGGAGGAAGGGAGGAGGACGTGGAGTCCAGAGGTGTTGTCTGGACATCAGGACAGAGATTGCATGATGTGCTAACGCTCCCAACACATATTACCTGAGAGCCCGTGTGTCAGCTGGCGCTGGGATGTCCATGTTCTCAGGGAGCTTACACTCCAGTGAAGAACAATGCGTCAGACACATAAACACCTACCACAGGAGGAAGCAATACAGGCTCTGAGGAATACAGAGCTGGGTATTTGGAGAAAGAAATGGCAACCCACTCCAATACTCTTGCCTGGAGAATCCCAAGGAGAGAGGAACCTGGTGGGCTACAGTCCATGGGGTCGCAAAGGGTCGGACACGACTGAGCGACTTCACTTCACTTCACTTCATGGGTGACAGAGAGTGACGGGGCAGGATTTTATACACTGTGGTCAGGGAAAGACTTCCTGGTGTGATGCTGCTGTGATGCCAGGGCTGAGACCCAGAGGAGGGGAGTGAGCCTGCAGGCAGGAGGGCAGCAAGCAGAGTGGCCCGGGGCACAGCAGAGTAACCTGGGGAGAGCGGGAGGAGACGCAGGAAGAGGGGAGCTGCACGGTGCCTTGGAGGACTCAAGACTTCGCCCTCTTCTCCAGGGGTACTAGAGAAAACGAAATGGAAAGATGCAGTAAAGCAACCTTGCCATGGATCAAGTGGCTCCCAGGGACAAGGTAAATACAAAGATCTGCTGCGAACAGTTTCTGTGTGTTTTCCCTGAGGTTTTCAGGATGGAAATGACCTGATGTGAGCTCCTGAGTACCTGCTGTTTCCGCACTTTATAAAGGAGAACTGACTTGCATGGGGTCACATTGTAATCTGCTGCAGAATGAAGACCAGGCTCTAGTTCTCCTGATGTCCAAATCCAGATCTTTTCATGTGTGTCGATTTCCACATAAGCCAGGTAGGAGGAGGGTGGGAGTGGGTCAGAGGAAAGATACTTCTCTAATTCAATTTTTTTGTTGTCGTTGTTAAGTTACCAAAAAGTAACCACCAAGAGAGTTTAATCTGCTCTTCCACATTTTGCTTTCCTGTCCTGGCTCTTCCTCTGGAGACAAATACTGCCTCGTCATTCGCTCGAATACTGGCAACGGGACAGAAAGGACTTCAGACGCGACCTCGGAAATGTCAAGGGGCACACCGTTTCCCAGCCCTTTCCCCATCAGCCCTCTCTCAGAGGGCTCAACAGAGCGGAGGGAGCTGCTGTATAATCAGGTTCCCTCCACGTCCCACGGCCCCGGCACACGGGTCTGGGCAGTACAGGAACTCTGCCCAACTCACCCCGGCTGCGGTGCCAGACACTCGGGCAGCAGCAAGGCGGGCTTCTCCCAGCGCTGGAGACGAGGGGCACCAGCTGCCTGCACTCAGTCAACCCGCAACAACCTCAGCTGTCCCAGGAGACTTATCACTCACTCCTGACTCAAGGGGATGGGGCCACCCTCCACGCCAGGACTCCTGCAGAGAGGCGAACAGCAGCATTCTGTGCCGTCAAGGGGAGCGAGGCCCACGACCCTTGTCCAGTGTTTCCCCAAGGGGGTTCCAGAAGTCTTGGAGGGTACGAATCTAACGCAGATTTCTGAGCTTCAAGAATTTTAATCTTTAGTGAAAGCTCTTCGAGGAGGCTGATGCCGGTAAAATATGAAAAGCCCTAGGCCTGGCTCCCTAGCCCAGAAGGCAGGGGAGAGGCGGCACCGCAGATGAGAGAAGGCGTTTACCTGCTCGTCCCCACCCCCGGGGGCTCCGTGACTGAACAGTATGCCGAGTCAGGCCTGGACAACGTTTCTGAACAGCTAACTCAGAACTGCATCTCTGCTGGCGGTACAGGTACCCACAGACTGGTGGAGTTGAATCTCCTGAGCCCCTTTCAAGGTCAGCGTTTCAAGCTGCACAGTACGTATTTCTGAGAGTCAACGCATCGGGGGCTGTTTGCCGTTTTCCTCACAGCCTGACGAGGGCCTGCTTCGGCCGGGATGGACTCAACACGCTGCCGCTGGGTCTGGCCTGGCAATCCCACTCCATGGAAGGCAGCTCCAGAAACGCAGCCCTTGCTCTAGGGCGAGCGGGTGGGGAGCTCGGAGGCCGCTGTGTCACTGGGGTGTGAGGCTTCCCAGTGCCATTAGGGCAACAGTTTTCCCTGGGACTCCACATCCAGGCAGAGCAGGGGCTCTTAGCCCGAGGCACACGACACTACTTTAGACCATCTATGAATCCCTGGAAATTGTGTGCTGAGTTCTGGGTTACTTGCCTGGGAAACCGTCTAGTGAGAGGACATGCAAGATTTCCCAAGGAGCATCAATGGCACCAAAAAAAAAAAAAAAAAACCAGAACCTCTGATTTAACTAAGAGTTGTTGAGACAGAGAAGAGATCCCCACGGCCTCCAAGCCAGCACACAGGAGCAGCAACTTGAAAGCGACAGATGGCTTAAAAATGATGGAGTTACTTTCACATACAGCTCCCCACTTTCACTTTCCTCACCAACCCTGGTTCCTGATCTGACACTGTTTTCACTTTTTAATATTTACAAAGTTGACATTTTGGTGAGCGTACATCAGGCCATCATCATGAAATTCCACTATCAGTAAGAATCATTAGACTGCGACCTTCAGGAATCAGCCTGGGGTCTGGAGCCAGAAGACCCGGACTGGGCCCACCTCTGTCTTCCACTGGTGCTGTGACCTTAGGCAAGGCCTCTGATCCCTCTGCACTTCAGTATCCTTATCCACAAAATGGCAACTATACAAACCCCTGCAGCAGTGATTCTCAGCATTAAAGTGAAAGTGCTCCACCATCTGCTGGAAGCTCTGCTTAATAAGCTTCTGGCATTGTTACTGTTTTAAACTTATTATTTTGTGTGTGTGCCATTCTACTTCTGAAGAGAACGTGTGGGTGTAGAGTCAAATGCTGAGAGCTAACTGGCACTGACTTCCATTTTTTGTCTTTCAGTTTTTATCTATCATGCCAAAATGCCTACGAAAATAACCAGCAATAATGATATTAACCGAAGAGCTGTGTCGACAGTCCAAGGACTGGCCACGACAATGAAAACCAGAACTAAGTGCAGGAGAGTCAAAGAAAAGGCTTTGGTGATGGGCTGTGGGGAAAGATCAGGCACTCCAGGGCGAGCAAGACCCACACCAACAGGCAGAAAACGGGCTCCGCGGCATCCCGTTTTGGCAGCAGGCTGGCCAACCACCCCCGTTTCGACACGTGGGCTGTCACCCCCACCCAACCCAGCAGGGGAGCCAACTACCCAGAAGGAGGCTAAAAATGGAGGCTCAAGGATGCTCAGCCTTTCCTTGTCAGAAGTGCAAGCTGCTCCCGGGTCTTCAACCTTGACCCCACTGACGGGCCAAAAGACTCGAGACTGGGAGGTAAAAGTCATCGCACAGTTCTGTGTGGCATGAACACCAACAGGCACAGTGAACTGCAAAAACTTAAAATGTGAGGGGTCAAATATTTTGAACTTGGCCTTTCAAGTTTGTCTTTGGCCTACAGGCCAGCCCTGTTTATGTCTAGCTTTCACACCACAGCCCAGCCTAGTGCTCCAGATCAGTCCATTATTCCAATGCATAGTCACACACGCACATGCCTTTTTGAAGCCCCATAACCAAAATGTCTAGGTCACCTGTTAGATACAAGCTCTGAATCACCTCCGTTCCTGTGCAAATAACCTCCCATTAGGCTGAAGGATTTTAAATCACCACCATCATCAGATATCCATCAGGGCTCCCCTGAATGCATAATTCTTTAGGATTTTATTGTTTAAGCAAAGTTAGTACATAGCTTCAACAAGTGACTTAATAAATTCCTTCACTATCTTGAAAAGATGTGGCCAAGTATCTCAGATACTTCCAGAACTATTAAATGAAAGTAAATACCTATTATACATTTTAGGTATTAAACTGTATCAAGAACCTGTATCAGGAAGACTACTTCTGATGGTCTGTCCAAGAGAGCTCCCTGTTGGATTCCTCCTCAGATTCAATGATGAAAATGCACAGAACATACAACTCATTCTAGAGTCATTTTAGGATTTGATAGGAACTGGACAAGGAGGCAGTTCCGTGCTAGTCACTGACCCCTGACGCAGGAACACCCACTGCTGGTGACCTGCAGCAGCAGGAAGAGAGATGAGAAGGCTGCTGCCTCCAGAAAGCGGAGTCGCTCAGTCGTGTCCGACTCTTTGCGACCCCATGGACGAGAGCCTTCCAGGCTCCAACGTCCATGGGATTTTCCAGGCAAGAATACTGGAGTAGGCTACCATTTCCTTCTCCAGGACCTCTCAGAAAGGCAACATCAAATGCCAGGGAGCGACATGCCCAGCTGGTCTTCTCTTGACATGAAAGAGAAGATTCCTGAGGCCATATGGTAACACAGTCTTCCCTCAGCTTCAAATCCAGGGATCAGGTTAGCCCCGATCCTGGAACACACGCCTGACTGTGGCGTTTCTCAAATGTCCTTAAAACCTGGGATCCAATTAGAGTTAAATGGTCTCACTCCTGAGCTGAGGATACAGCATCTCAGATAGGCAGAGTTCTCTGCTTTAAAAAAAAAAAAAGTTAAGTTGTACATCTGAAACAAATATCATGTATACCAGCCATATCTCAATTAAAAAGAAAAGGCAGAAATAAACTAGCTCTTTCACCCAAAGACGTCTATGTATCTGAAAGAGCAGAAGGGACCACACTAGCGGCCGTGAGGGTGAGCCCCTGTGAGAAGCACAGGCCCAGGGTCCCCGCCTGGGCTGGAGCCGGGGGCAACCTGCAGGCTTTGGAGGAAGTCTTTTTCTGAGCTCTCACCGGAAAGGGGTGCAGGTCGGTCCTGTCCAGACTCTTCTGGCTCACAGGGACAGCTCTTCAGAGACGACCACACAGAGCTTCTGTGGCTCACAAGTGGGCTGGAGCACACAGGGAAGGGCCAAGGCCCAGGGGAGAGCCCACTCTCACCCAAACGCATCAACCACACAAGATGGTCTCAGAAAGAATGTCTCGCACACACCAACACTTCACTTCAAATCAGAACAAGCATTTCCTTTCAGCCTACAATTCTGTCATCTTCCATCTTCATAAGCTTTTTAAAAAGGGAGCAAGTTGTCCTCAAACTAGACCCTAATCTGTGCTGGAATCACCACTGGGTCCCCGCTGGTGAGCATTTCAGTCTCTTGGCAAGCTCCCAGAAATTAAAAATATATACATTATTTCCAACCTATCCACTTACTTGTTTTAAGAGAGATTTTTTTTAAAAGTTACCATGAAGAGGGTAGGCGAATAAAAAGAGTCGTCCTGTTAATATACAACTAAAAGGGGAACAATCTTAGCAGAGTACTATGCTTGGCTAGTGGTTCTTTGACTCTCAACAATTCTCAGCAGATTGCTTTTATTTTATTGGCTGTGCCTCAAGGCACGTGGGATCTGAGTTCCCCAAACAGGGATCAAACTCGCCCCCTACAGTGGAAATGCAGAGTCTTCCTCTAGGGAAGTCCCTCAGCAACTGGTTTTAATCCAAGAGTAGAGAGGAAAGTGAAATTAAGGAGAATTTTATTTACTGAAAGACAGTTCCTGTGTCCAAACACTGGTTTTTCACAGAAGTTAATGGCAATATATATTAAAAGCTACTTTCAGATAACCAAACGGCAGATCCAAGCAAATGTTCCACTCACTGCAAATAATACTGCCCACGTCTCAAAAGTAGGAATAGTGCATCATCTCAGTTATCTCCAAAATAAACTGTGGGCAGAGAAAAATTTTATTGTTTTCACTTATTTTATTGAGCTATAGTTGACTGACAATGTTGTGCTGTCTGGTGTGTTGTCTGGAGCAAAGTGAATCAGTTACACATGTATATAACAGCTGGCATCTGTCTGCCAATCCCAAACTCCCAATGCGTCTGTCCCTGGCCTCCCCCTCCCTGGCAACCACAAGGCCGCTGTCGACATCTGTGAGTCTGTTTGTTTCACTTGTGTCATACTTCAGATTCCACAGAAAGGGACCTCGTGGGGTATTTGCCTTTCTCTTTCCGACTTATTTTACTCAGTATGATAATCTCTGGGTTCATTAATGTTGCTACAAATGGCATCACTTCCCTCTTTTTTGCGGCTGAGTAGTATTCCAGTGTGTGTGTGCAGAATATTTTCTTTATTCATATATCTGTTGATGGACATTTAAAGTTTTTTTCCACGTTAGGTAAGAATTTTTAAAAGTAGAATTTGAATTCAGAAAAGTGAAATGAGTTGTCCAAAGTCACCTTGTTTCTAAGTGGCCAAATAAAGCCTAAAATCCTATCTTCTAATACTACAGCTACCACCCATATGTGACTGTTTAAATTGATTAAAATTAAATTTAAAAATTCAGTTCTTCACTCAAGCTAGCCACATTTAAGTGCTCAAGAGTACCTGCGGGTAGCGGCTAGTGTCACAGAACATTTCTATCAAAACTGAAAGTGCTACTGGACAGGGCTGGTGTGTGGGGGGGGCCAGTTCTTTAGAATTCACGGAAACTTGGGGAAAAGATGCCATGGATCTCAGTATTTAATAAAGATGGACTGACAGCTCCTTTCTTATTACAAGAAATTTTGAGGCCGGAGGTTGGTTTATCTTCTCAGGGGTTATGAACACCAAGAGTTATTTTTAAAAGAGCTTCAGCAAAATGGATTTTATCTCTATGTACTCAGGAAAGAGAATCTTGAAACAAAGTTTATATACCTTTAATGAAGGTATAAGGACATAATATAGGAATAATATAAGGAATAATTCCCAAGTTACAAATAACAAAATTGTTATTATTAAGAAGAATTTCAGCTGCAGAGGAAAAGAGATCATAATAATTAATCCTGACACTTTCAGCCATTAAATAATCTTTTGTCAGAGTTTAGAAGAAGTTTCTTCCTGGTACAGAGACTGCTACAGCCAGATGAACAGATTTTCAGCTGACTTGGGACCCAGTAAAAGGCCAGCGTAAGCACCTGGGTCTCTGCAGCTCTTGGCCAAAGACGACAGCTGAAGCTTGACAAAGGGGTCGAACTGCAGAACTGAAGGGTCAGGAGTCAAGATATGGTAAAGCTTAAAAACAGAGCTGCAGCAACTCCATCACACGAGACCGTTTTTTTCCAGTTTCAACGTGAGAACATGGGGCCTACTAGCAGATCCACAAACCAATCAAACACGCTGACCACTGGTTTACTTTCTCACCCACCATCAAGTCTGAGTGCCTCTCAGGGTGAGGCCAGCTGAGAGGCCTCTGGGCCGACCCTGGCTGCCCCGAGCTGCAATGCATTCACACTGTGCGCGTATTCTCCCAACAACTCAGAGGAAAGCGCCACCAGGCACAGTGGATAGGTGCGCAGAAGCACCACTTAAAATGAAAACAAACAAAACAAAACTCACCCAAGAAATACAGAGGGAAGTCCCTAACCTACTGGACAAAAGATGATTTCCTCATGGGCTTGCCAAGGTCCCAAGGTTTTCCTACTATATGATATGGGGCAATAATGAACCGGTAAGGGGTAACTGAGGCATTAGAAAATGTGATCTCTGCTTTTCCTCAAGGGCTCACGGGAGAATAATAAGAGGCTGAGAGGGAACAGACAAATGAGGCTCTTCTCTCATATCTAGGGAGATTACAGGAGATTTATCTGTCATTTGTTTGGGTCAGGAGAACTTCCATGTTTTCCTTTAAAAGGTTATTCCTCTGCAGCAGCCCTGACTGCCAGAACATTTTTCTTAATTTTCACCTTAACTTTCTGGCTTGTACAACTTTAAATGTCAGAGAGAAAGGCTGTGGGGAAAGCTCTGTTTGGAAACAAAGTGAGCCACACAGGACCCACCTCTTCTATGACCTTTCATCTGAAACACAGCATTCCTTAATTTCTGGACTTAACACCAGCTTCCTATCTGTGCCATCTCTCCTCTTCCCTCAAGATACGCAGAGCTTCAGACATCAGGAAAGAAAGCACAGGACCTGGAATATGTAATTCTTTGCTATCTGGCACTCTGCACTTGGTGCGGTTTGAGTAGTGTTAAATTTGAGACACAGGTTTACATGATGAGAATGAGGGATTCTGGGAAATGATCCTATTTAAAAACACATTAGAAACTACCAACTTCTAGACCCCATAGTTCAGCTTCCATGAGCAGAGCGTATCAAGCAGTAGAAAGAGGTGTATAGGAATTAAGAGGCTCTTAGTGAAGTTGCTCAGTCGTGTCCGACTCTTTGCGACCCCATGGACTGTAGCCCACCAGGCTCCTCCCTCCATGGGATTCTCCAGGCAAGAGTACTGGAGTGGGTTGCCATTTCCTTCTCCAGGGGATCTTCCCAACTCAGGGCTCGAAACCGGGTCTCCCGCACTCTAGACAGAGGCTTTACTGTCTGAGCCACCAGGGAAGTCCTTAAATTCCCTGAATTCTATGGGAAGGCCACTTCCCAGCTTTGAACAATACACAAAACTACGAACAACCCTGAAGGCAGGGCAGCCACTGAAAACATCGTGCCCTGCAGACATGATGTCCGGACTGAAAGCCAGAGACCCCTGTGGGAGCTGTGGGAATGCTCTGTGAAACAAGGTGGGCGAGTTCTTCTTCCAGAGCTATAGAAAGGTCAGGACGAGATGATCCGGATAAAAGACACACACAGAAATTGATGAGGCAGAACACAGCCATGACTACGCTGCTCCTTCCCCTGGTCTGAGGGTCTTAACGGCTTTCCTAGGATGCACAGCTAGCTTACACATAAAGGCGCTTTTCAGAAACTCCTCAGGCCAGCGAGATGGAAGTGAAACGGGCACTTCAAACCAGATGCTATCTTTCCAGACTGCCTAGTCTTCAATGACCAACAAATTGCTGATCAGTTACGACTTGCCCCAGGGCTACTCACATTTTCTTTTGAAAGACGTGAGCAAAGGATGACCATGGAATTGGCGGGGGTGTCAGGGAGGCAGAGAATGTCCCAGATTATAACAGGAGTTTCAGTGGTGGTGAGGGGCTGTGGTGAGCAAGTGGGGTTACGCAGAGGGTGAGGGGCTGGGAAAAAGGAGCCTCACCTTTGTGAACTCTGGGCCCCGTCTGCACATCACCTGGTATGCTGAGGAGCAGGGCACTTCACACCTGGAGCTCTTCCCAGGCCTCAAAACTCCCTCTCTCACAGTCTGAGAGTTTGCTGCCTACTTTCTTCACCGGAAAAGCTGAAAAACAAGCTGTGCCCATCGCTGAAGGTGGCTTGTGTTATAAGGGAAAATGCAATATTCTCACAGAAGCAGGGCGCCTCTGTCCCTGCAGGAAGGGCAGTTAGTCTCACTTCACAGATGCAGAGAACCACCCAAGGTACACCATTAGATACTCAGAATATTTTAGAATCTGAGCCCCTAGGAGACCAGGAGCGTTGTTTCAAATTCCAGGCTCAGAATTCCAACAAGTTTGCAGTTAAGTAGTAGCTGTTTCTGTCTGTCTTTCATTCTCTCTCTCATACACACACCATTTTATAACTGGCTGTCTTCATTCATTCATTCAGTGCCGGGTACTGTGGGCAGAAATATAAATAAGATACCTCCTCAAGGAGCTCACAGTCTAACTGGCGAGACAAACATCTAAGCAGCTAACTGCAATACCAAGCATCGTGTGTCTGAACAGCACAGAATATTGCAAGAAATGTGACACAATAAATCCTACTAAGCAGTTATCTCCAGCAGCCCCTGGTATCAAATGAAAGGCTGCAAAAAGAATGTAGGCCCTCATCCTCTGAGTGGTTTCTAGATCCTGAACATACTACAAATTCTGAGAAGCAGCACTGTGTCCTCAGAACCAGTACTGTATCAGTCAGCACCCACAGACCAGCACTGAGCCGCTCTCTGTGTTGTGTATGGGCAAATCCTGCCACCCAGATAAACTGTGTAGTGTCTTAAGGGCAGGTCCCGTGCTGAATATTCCTTTAATCTCTAGAGCACCTAGGATTATCACAGGCAAAAAGCAGATCCTGAACACAGGATGTCCTCGGCGAAAGGGACAATGAGATTGATACGGGGTGACTTGTTCCTCTACAAGGTTTGTAGGCTGGCAGATTTGGAGTGTTTTATAAAAAGCACACCACCACTCTCCCTGAGCACACTAACGGACCCACACTTTGAGGAGAAGAGCATTTCACTGAGAGGTCAGAGGAGATAGCACGTGGGCAAATGGTTTGGCAGCTAACTGCAATTTTTAAAAAGATAAACTTGAGACTTGAATCTCCTGGCTGATGGGTAGGACAGAAACAGACCTCAGGATCTTTACACTTGCTACGAAGTTCCAGCTCTTAGAAATGGATCCGACATCACCACGAGCAAAATCAGATCCTGTCTTCACTTGCTTGAAAGTCTTCGATGGCTTCGCACTGCAGTTAAAATAGGATGTGCCTCCTCCCTGCGGCTGACAGGGCCCTGGCTCTGGCCCCGCCCATCCTGCCGATCTCCCCTGGCCCTCACTCCACCCTCACTCACCAGGCCCAGCAGCCACGGCTCCCTCGGTGTGTGCAAACATGCCAGGCTCTTAACTGCGCTGGGCCCTCAGACTTGCTTTCCCTTCTTCCTGCTTCTGAATGACTGACCCCATCTAATCCTTCAGATCTCAGCTCAGATATTTCCTTCTCGAGGAGCCTTTCTTGACCAACTTCTTCAGAGTGATCCCCTCTCATCCCTATTATCCGTTAATATGCCAACCCGTTACATGTACTTCAGAGCATTTACCATGTTCTGAAGCAACGGTGTCAGTTTATTTGTCTCCCTGCTTGTCATGTTATCAGTCTACTTAGTAAGTACAAAACTCCTGAGAGCAGGAGCTGGGTTTATCTTACTGCATCAACAGGCACATACCAGTTAGCCAAATACTGTGAATGAATGAGTGAGAACTAGCAAGATACAGGGGCAGCAGGTTAGCAGGCACTGAGTTAAGGTCTAAAAAATTAAAACATCAGTCCTTCCACTACGAAGCTGGAAGTAGTGAACAGTGTATAAATTTTTATTTCATTCGGCTGTGCCCAAGTAGCAGGAACACACGAAGATAAAAGAACAAAGAGGGAGCGCCTAGGCCCTCCATAGATATCTCAAAAAGAAATGTCAAAAAGAGCAAACCTACTGGGGGCAGCTTCCGCTCGTTTCATAAGGCTGCTGGCATTAAACGCAAATTTTCTTACTTTGAATAGATTCCAAGAGGGGTTTTATTTCTCCCGAGTGATTCGGTTCTGCACTGAGCCCCGCCTTGCAATACCCCATCAATGACTCCAGTTACACCAGGCGAGGGCATCTGAGGCTCTCACTCTAAACAAAACCAGGGCTGACTTGGAAGACTAGGTGAGAAAGGGCCATTCCTTCCCAAGCACCCCAACATTCAGGCAAAACACATGCGGGGACCACTCTTCCCCACAGAACCCCAGCTCACAATCTGTTCCTCCTACAAAGGGAAGTGGCACAGGGCGGAGAAACCCTTTTAAAGGTGCAGTTCACAAGCTAAGGTTGATTCAATGGCACCCTTAAACCGAACGCTGATTCTCTGAACTTCATCAATGAGCACAGTTCTCTTAACTATGGCCAAGTGAGAGGCCCTGAACTTGGGAAAGCATGACAAAGAAAGGAGCGAAAAACGAACCCGGTGGCCCTGTTTTCTGTTAGGTGCTTCCCGGGCATACTGGGTACACACACTGCATCCCCAAAGCACCTCCATCAAGGGCTGAGAGGCAGGGGGGTACTTACGCGGCATGATCCCTTGGCTCACCAGCTCCTCCCGAGTCCGGCGCTGCTGGAGTTTCAACTGCAACACTGCAGGACAGCAAAGAGAGAGGGGAGATGAAGGCTCAGTCGGCCGTTCCACCACAAAAGACACATTTTCAAATGCAAAGAAAGCCTCGACACACAAGGGTGTAGTGTGGAAGAAGGATCCCCGCTAACTGTGGCTGTAATTGCAGAAGTGACCTGATACAGCAGGGCTTCCGCATTCTGCTGTGGGCGGCGAGAGGAAGTTGCGAAGGGTCTTGCAGGGCGATAACAATCCACAAAGTACCAGAGTCTTGCCTATTGCTCAAAACCTCCTACAACACTGTGTCCTCCTCCAGGACTGAAAAAACACAAATTCTTAACTCAAAGAAAACATAATGGGGACCACTGCCCAGCAGAAAAGGCTTTTTCTAGCTGTTCTACGCCTTCCTCCTGGTGGCAAATGTTTACCACAGTTATGTGTAGTGAGTTACAGATCAGGGAGTATTGGTTATTTGTAAAATCTTCTCTCTTTGGATCTAAAAATTATACCTGTTTTCACCAAGCAATGCACTTCCCTCAGCCAGAAACTATTTTGTCATTAAGACAACTCTTCTCTGCCTCTTCCTCTTCACTTCGAGCCTTCTTCTGTTGACACGAAACACAAAGCTAGGTGATTCAAAGCACATCCGGGCTAGGGGAGGGTGATGAGGGGGTTTTCTCCTATTTCTACTCTGGCGACACCACTTGATGTAACAAGTTAATAGGAATTTTTTTTAAGTTAAAAGCCAATCATCTTTATTTCAAATGTGAGTGAAACCTAAAGGGTATTATTACCACTGTACACCATGCAAAATGACAAGGCCTCCATCCAGAGGTGAAGTGAGAACATGTTCAGAAAAGGAAGGTTAAGGAAGGTTAAGGGCCAAGGCAAGTTCCCTTCTGTGATAATCTTCATTCTAAGGTCCTGCAAGTCCCATCTGAGGGTGACCTATATCTATGAGGAATCACGTTACCCTAACGTCTGTCTTTCCCATCCACAAAGCAGTTTTTAAGACGGCCTCCCCAAATGGCAGAGCTGTAACCAGTCTCCTGACTACCCCTCAAATCCAGTACGTTCAAAACACATTGCTTGGGCCTAGTTGCTCAGTTGTGTCCAACTCTTTGTGACGCACTGGACTGCAGCCCGCCAGGTTCCCCTGTCCATGGGATTTTTCAGGCAAGAATACTGGAGTGGGGTGCCATTTCTTTCTCTAGGGGATCTTCCCAGACCCTGGGATCAAACCTGCATCTGCTGTGTCTTCTGCAATGCAGGCAGATTCTTTACCTGCTGAGCCATCTCTTCCCCAATGCCCTCCTCAAACCTAATCAGCTTCCCATCCTTTTCTCTTTAATGGTATCACCATCCTCCTCCCCAGTACTAACACTAAAACTTTTAAGCCAACTTCAACTCTGCTACCTCCTCACACTCCTATTTTATCAAGTTTACTACATCTTCTCATGCTGCAGTGATAGCGCTGGATCTTCCCCAACCCAGGGATCGAGCCCAGTCTCCCTCACTGCAGACAGACTCTTTTCCGTCTGAGCCACCAAGGGAAGCCCTCACCCAATCCAAGTCACCACAACCCGATTGTCCAGTTACTCAGAACTCACTCCACCTGACCTTCCCAATTGAGACTTACTCCAGGCCTCCGATGAACTACCTTGTATCTGTTATAAAAAGTATAGAGATATTTTGCGCTGTGTAATACTTACCCCTAAATAAATGTAAACTCCTAGAGGACAGGGAATGTATCTTATTAATCTATGATGCTCTCCCAACCAAAAGCACTCAATACACAGTGAAGGTGAAGTCGCTCAGTCGTGTCTGACTCTTTGCGAGCCCATAGACTGTAGCCTACCAGGCTCCTCTCGGTCCATGGGATTCTCCAGGCAAAAATACTGGAGTGGGTTGCCATTTCCTTCTCCAGGGAATCTTCCTGACCCAGGGATTGAACCCAGGTCTTCCACATTGCAGGCAGACGCTTTAACCTCTGAGCCCTATTTAACAATTATTTCTTAAATTGAACTGCATCTCTAAATGATGATGCATACAGTCAGAGAAATCTAAATAGGATGGTATTATTATCATTTACAAATTAACACTGTTAAAATTAAGAAAGCCTTGCAGAATAAAAGATAAAAGTGGCAACAGCCAACTAATAGCTAACACTGATAGAACCAATGGACAGAATAGGTATTATTATCCCACTTTCAGCTCAGTTGCTCAGTCGTGTCCGACTCTTTGAAACCCCATGAAATGCAGCACGCCAGGCCTCCCTGTCCATCACCATCTCCTGGAGTTCACTCAGACTCACGTCCATCAAGTCCGTGATGCCATCCAGCCATCTCATCCTCTGTTGTCCCTTTCTCCTCCTGCCCCCAATTTCTCCCAGCATCAGAGTCTTTTCCAGTGAGTCAACTCTTTGCATGAGGTGGCCAAAGTACTGGAGTTTCACCTGTAACATCATTCCTTCCAAAGATATCCCAGGGTTGATCTCCTTCAGACTGGACTGGTTGGATCTCCTTGCAGTCCAAGGGACTCTCAAGAGTCTTCCTTCTTCGGCGCTCAGCCTTCTTCATAGTCCAACTCTCAGATCCATACATGACCACAGGAAAAAACATAGCCTTCACTAGACGGACCTTTCTTGGCAAAGTAATGTCCCTGCTTTGGAATATGCTATCTAGGTTGGTCATAACTTTCCTTCCAAGGAGCAAGTGTCTTTTAATTTCATGGCTGCAGTCACCATGCAGTGATTTTGGAGCCCCCCAAAATAAAGTCTGACATCGTTTCCCCATCTATTTCCCATGAAGTGATGGAACCAGATACCATGATCTTCATTTTCTGAATGTTGAGCTTTAAGCCAACTTTTTCGCTCTCCTCTTTCATTTTCATCAAGAAGCTTTTGAGTTCCTCTTCACTTTCTGCCATAAGGGTGGTGTCATCTGCATATCTGAGGTTACTGACATTTCTCCCGGCAATCTTGATTCCAGCTTGTGTTTCTTCCAGTCCAGCATTTCTCATGATGTACTCTGCATAGAAGTTAAAAAGCAGGGTGACAATATACAGCCTTGAAGTACTCTTTTTCCTATTTGGAACCAGTCTGTTGTTCCATGTCCAGTGCTAACTGTTGCTTCCTGACCTGCATACAGATTTCTCAAGAGGCAGGTTAGGTGGTCTGGTATTCCCATCTCTTTCAGAATTTTCCACAGTTTATTGTGATCCACATAGTCGAAGGCTTTGGCATAGTCAATAAAGCAGAAATAGATGTTTTTCTGGAACTCTCTTGCTTTTTCGATGATCCAGCAGATGTTGGCAATTTGATCTCTGGTTCCTCTGCCTTTTCTAAAACCAGCTTGAACATCAGGGAGTTCACGTATTGCTGAAGCCTGGCTTGGGGAATTTTGAGCATTACTTTACTAGCATGTGAGATGAGTGCAATTGTGCAGTAGTTTAAGCATTCTTTGGCATTGCCTTTCTTTGGGATTGGAATGAAAACTGACCTCTGGCCACTACTGAGTTTTCCAAATTTACTGGCATATTGAGTGCAGCACTTTCACAGCATCACCTTTCAGGATTTAAAACAGCTCCACCGGAATTCCATCACCTCCGCTAGCTTTGTTTGCAGTGATGCTTTCTAAGGCCCACTTGACTTCAGATTCCAAGATGTCTGGCTCTAGATGAGTGATCACATCATCATGATTATCTGGGTCGTGAAGCTCTTTTTTGTACAGTTCTTCTGTGGAAAATGAGGCCCAGAGAGATTAAGTAATTTCCCTAAGGTTATCCACTAATAAGAGGCACAACAGGTTCTGAACTCAAGCATTCTGATTCCAGAACCTGGGGACCCCACTCCTCTGTTTCTCCAGGGCCTCCTGAAAGCCTGTGCTGCTAAGATAACAGGCCCAGGGGGTCTGGGTTCATTCTGTGCCAAGACAGACAAAAGGGCTGAGGGACACAGATGATTCAGGCCAGGAACAAAGTCTAGGAGATCAGCTTCAGTAAAATAAATTTAAATTAAGAACTTGATTTCAGAATAAATTATAGATCAGCAGCAACAGTAATAATAAAATTATAAGAAGAATCATTGAGTATAGCTACGTGTCAACCCTATATTAAATAACTGCATACTTGGGGGAAAAAAAAGCCCTGTGGGGATATTACAATTATTATCTCCATTTTACAGATGAAAAAACTAAGGATCAAACCTTTAAACTTTTGCCTTAGGTCAAATGGCTCAAAAGTGCAGAAACTAGGATTCACATCAGGTCTTTGTGACTGTAAAGTGAAGGGAAATACTTAATACTGTGCCATATGTTTCCTTGGAAGCAAGAGGAGGGCCAGGCAGGATAAAGAGGGGAAAGGGGAACCTGTTAGCTTTTACAGTGTTTCTAAGGCCCAGTATAAGATGAGCTACTGGAAAATGATTAAATGTATCAAACTTATTTCATTTCAGAGAACAAGGAAACCTAATTCAGTAAGTCCAAACACTTCAAAAAAACAATAATGAAAAATACGTCTATTATCCAAGAATAATTCTGAAATAGCAATTTGTGCCTTTCCAAAAATCCATATACAGATAGGGCCATAAGGAATCCATTATGCAAACTTCTTGACTGAAAAACTTCTTGCTTCATGAAAGCAAAAGGTTAAGTCTATGATTCATGGAGTTTAGTTGCTTTTTTTTTTAATATGGCTCTAGTTCAAAAAGGAAGGTCATCTAATAAACCTTTTCCATCTCAAACTAAATGAAATTAAAGTTCAGTTATCTGAAAATTCCATTTGTGCCTCTCAGCAGTTAATACCAAACTCTAGTCTAATCTGAAATCTGACCAAGTTTCCCATTCATGTAATAGAATTAGCCCTGTATCAGTATGCCCTGGGTACTGCTACAACCTGATAGTAGGTATGTATTATTTCATACATTGCATAATCCCTGCTAACCTGAACAATGTTTATAAGGAGGAAAATAAGCAGCAAATTCAGTACAGTATCTGTTTAGCTGTGTATATATACAACAATCCTTCTTCTGAGATGTCTGACCACAAAGAAACAGTATTTATACGAATTTTCCCTTTCCTTGCTGCTGCTGGGATTCTCCAGGCAAGAACACTGGAGTGGGTTGTCATTTCCTTCTCCAGTGCATGAAAGGGAAAAGTGAAAGTGAAGTCACTCAGTTGTGTCCGACCCTCAGTGACCCCATGGACTGCAGCCCACCAGGCTCCTCCGTCCATGGGATTTTCCAGGCAAGAGTACTGGAGTGGGGTGCCATTGCCTTCCCCTTTCCTTAGTCTATCTTAATTCCTCTTAATTCTAAGCAGTCTAAATAAAATGCCTTTATGTTTCTAGGCCTTGGGGCTATTCATTTTAGAAGAAATCATTCAATAATTTAAATACCATAAGAGACATATATTATGTATTCACTGCAAAAGGTACTCAAATCAGGAGCACATTTAAGAGGACGTAATTTAATACACAACCACCCTCACCAAGATAAAGCTAACACTAGTTCAAGTGATTATTTTCAAACACAGTGCTAGATCAAGGACATTTTTAAAAGTAGGAATGCGATAAACGCTGTGTTACTGTGCATCACTTAGATTTCCTCTCCAGTCCCCAAGTCAATAAAAAAAATAAACAAAAATACCTATTTGTGTACAAGCACGAGTCTTTATACCTTCACTGTTACTGAATTCCACAGATGTAATGTATCATCTGATGTTAAATGCGTCTGTGCAAGCAGCCTATTATATAAATGAACAGATGTCTCTGAAGCTTTTTCTAGGCCTTGGGGCTATTCATTTTAGAAGAAATCATTCAATAATTTAAATACCATAAGAGACATATATTATGTATTCACTGCAAAAGGTACTCAAATCAGGAGCACATTTAAGAGGACGTAATTTAATACACAACCACCCTCACCAAGATAAAGCTAACACAGTTCAAGTGATTATTTTCAAACACAGTGCTAGATCAAGGACATTTTTAAAAGTAGGAATGCGATAAACGCTGTGTTACTGTGCATCACTTAGATTTCCTCTCCAGTCCCCAAGTCAATAAAAAAAATAAACAAAAATACCTATTTGTGTACAAGCACGAGTCTTTATACCTTCACTGTTACTGAATTCCACAGATGTAATGTATCATCTGATGTTAAATGCGTCTGTGCAAGCAGCCTATTATATAAATGAACAGATGTCTCTGAAGCTAAGCTCCCTGCCAGGAAAGAACTGAAAGAAAAGAAACAAACCATAAAGTGGGGAGCCTGAGGTTCTCCATTCCCCGTGAAAATAATCAAGTTTTCAGTCTATTTCAAATAAAGGTGATCAACTGCTATTTGAACAACTGGATACTCAGGAAATTAGAGCAAGGGGAGGACCCTGACATTCTTCTGCCCGCTAAGACCACAGAGGCATGCCACTGGCATTCAAGGGCTGATGCCCAAGGACTGAATTTATCAATCAGGTCTGGGAAAAAAACATCAAAAACAAGTGGTGTGTTCCCAATCTGGCTCTGGGGCTCCCATGGTCAGAAGCTCTGCATTTTACTGGGAAGAAAGATGTGCAGCTCAGCAGGCTGCTCCTACCTCATTTGTATTCACCCATTACTGGTTTCCCCAAGACTTCTAGAACAGGGAGGAGAAGTGTGAGTTACGAGGGAAACAGAAGAGAAGAGCAAAGATCAGTACAGGAATAACCGCAAAAGAGCAAAACCCCTCCCCATGTACCATCTTTGCTCAGGACAAAGACCTCTTCAATGAAGATTCTGACTGCGTGAACGTCCCATTAACTTAGCTCTGTCAGAGACACTGATAAATCTTTTTCTCCATTCTTTAAATCTGGATATGAAACTTTAAACCTAATCAAAATACCATGAATTTGATTGCAGCTTTTCAGAATATTTATGTTACAAAAAGGGTCCAAAATAAACTTGTTGATTTTGGGAATAAAGGAAATGTTCCTGACTAGATATTACAAGCTAGCCCCAAAAGTCAGTGCTGTATTAGAAACTCAGTGAGGTTTAATATGTTTAAGGAGAGCAAAAGGCAAACAAGCCTTCTCAAAAATCTTCTCTCCCCACCCCAAACCCCTACTAAGATATCCGGCTCTAAGCTATGGAGGTTCTCATAGTCCCAAGGAAGATACAGAAACCCAGAAATGATCAACTGAAAGACTGGCCTGGTTGGAGTTGAATCTGAAATTATGAGTTTTCATGAGAATTAAAAGTGATCGCCATAGTAAGATACTAAAATAAAAAGGATGAATACACTAGAAAATAAATTAGATGTCATTCCTGGTATTCCTAAGATACAACTAATACTAGAAGATGTCTCCATTTTAATTCAACTTCATGATACTTACATGATTTAGAATAAGGAATGTTTGATTTATCTACTCATGAATTACAATCAACCTCGCTCTTGATAATGAACAAATATGTAGAAAATCAATAAGAACGTCAAGACTCGAACAATACACTCCACCCAACAACCACAGAATACATATTCTTCTCAAGCATCCACGGAACTGGCTCCAGGACAGACCATATACTAGGCCATGAAACGACTTTCAATACAGTTAGATGGTTTAAATGATACGAAGTACATTCTCGGGCTACAATGAAATTAAATTAGAAACTAACAATAGAAGAAAATATGAGAAATTAAAAAATATGGAGAAATTAAATAACTCACTCTTAAATCAGATTGATTATATTCTTTGCAGCCAAAGATAGAGAAGCTCTATACAGTCGGCAAAAACAAGACTGGGAGATGACTGTGGCTCAGATCATGAACTCCTTGTTGCCAAAGTCATACTTAAATTGAAGAAAGTAGGGAAAACCACTAGACCATTCAGGGATGACCTACATCAAATCCCTTACGATTATACAGTGGAAGTGACAAGTAGATTTAAGGGACTAGATCTGATAGAGTGCTTGATGAACTATGGATGGAGGTTTGTGACACTGTACAGGAGACAGGGATCAAGACCATCCCCGAGAAAAAAGAAATGCAAAAAAGCAAAATGGTTGTCTGAGGAGGCCTTACAAATAGCTATGAAAAGAAGAGAGGTGAAAAGCAAAGAAGAAAGAGAAAGATACACTCATTTGAATGCAGTTCCAAAGAATAGTGAGGAGAGCTAAGAAAGCCTTCCTAGCAAATCAAAACCACAATGAGGTATCATTTCACACCAGTCAAATGGCTGTGATCCAAAAGTCTATAAGCAATAAATGCTGGAGAGGGTGTGGAGAAAAGGGAACCCTTTCACACTGTTGGTGGGAATGCAAACTATACAGTCACTATCGAGAACAGTGTGGAGATTCCTTAAAAAACTGGAAATAGAACTGCCTTATGACCCAGCAATCCCACTGCTGGGCATACACACCAAGGAAACCAGAATTAAAAGAGACATGTGTACCCCAATGTTCATTGCAGCACTGTTTATAATAGCCAGGACATGGAAGCAACCTAGATGCCCATCAGCAGATGAATGGAGAAGAAAGTTGTGGCACATATACACAATGGAGTATTACTCAGCCATTAAAAAGAATACACCTGAATCAGTTTTAATGAGGTGGGTGAAACTGGAGCCTATTATACAGAGTGAAGTAAGCCAGAAAGAAAAACACCAATACAGTATACTGATGCGTATATATGGAATTTAGAAAGATGGTAATGATAACCCTGTATGCGAGACAGCAAAAGGGACACAGATGTATAGACCAGTTTTTTGGACTCAGTGGGAGAGGGAGAGGGTAGGATGATTTGGGAGAATGGCACTGAAACATGTATAATATCATATATGAAACAAAATCGCCAGTCCAGGTTTGATGCATGATACTGGATGCTTGGGGCTGGTACACTGAGACGACCCAGAGGGATGGTATGGGGAGAGAGGAGGGAGGGGGGTTCAGGATGGGGAACACGTATATACCTGTGGCAGATTCATGTTGATGTATGGCAAAACCAATACAATATTGTAAACTAATTAACCTCCAACTAAAATAAATAAATTTATATTAAAAAAAAGAAAGCCTTCCTCAGTGATCAGTGCAAAGAAATAAAGGAAAACAATAGAATGGGAAAGACTAGAGATTTCTTCAAGAAAATTAGAGATATCAAGGGAACATTTCATGCAAAGATGGGCTCAATAAAGGACAGAAATGGTATAGACTTAACAGAAGTGGAAGATATTAAGAAGAGGTGACAAGAATACATACAAGAACTGTACAAAAAAGATCTTCAGGACCAAGATAATCACAATGGTGTGATCACTCACACTCACCTAGAGCCAGACATTCTGGAATGTGAAGTCAGGTGGGCCTTAGAAAGCATCACTGTGAACAAAGCTAGTGGAGGTGATGGAATTCCAGTGAAGCTGTTTCAAATCCTGAAAGAGGATGCTGTGAAAGTGCTGCACTCAATATGTCAGCAAATTTGGAAAACTCAGCAGTGACCACAGGACTGGAAAAGGTCAGTTTTCATTCCAATTCCAAAGAAAGACAACGCCAAAGAATGCTCAAACTACTGCACAATTGCACTCATCTCACATGCTAGTAAAGTAATACTCAAAATTCTCCAAGCCAGGTGTCAACTATATGTGAACTGTGAACTTTCAGATGTTCAAGATAGTTTTAGAAAAGGCAGAGGAACCAGAGATCAAATTGCCAACATCTCTTGGCTCATTGAAAAAGCATGAGAGTTTCAGAAAACATCTATTTCTGCTTTATTGACTATGCCAAAGCCTTTGACTGTGTGGATCACAATAAACTGTGGAAAATTCTGAAAGAGATGGGAATACCAGACCACCTGACCTGCCTCTTGAGAAACCTGTATGCAAGTCAGGAAGCAACAGTTAGAACTGGACATGGAACAACAGACTGGTTCCAAATAGGAAAAGGAGTACATCAAGGCTGTATATTGTCACCCTGCTTACTTAACTTCTATGCAGAGTACATCATGAGAAACGCTGGGCTGGAGGAAGCACAAGCTGGAATCAAGACTGCCACAAGAAATGTCAATCACCTCAGATATGCAGACGACACCACCCTTATGGCAGAAAGTGAAGAGGAACTCAAAAGCCTCTTGATGAAAGTGAAAGAGGAGAGTGAAAAAGTTGCCTTAAAGCTCAACATTCAGAAAATTAAGATCATGGCGTTTGGTCTATCACTTCATGGCAAATAGATGGGGAACAGTGGAAACTCAGAGATTTTATTGTAGGGGGCTCCAAAATCACTGCAGATGGTGACTGCAGCCGTGGAATTAAAACATGCTTGCTCCTTGGAAGAAAAGCTATGACCAACCTAATCAGCATATTAAAAAGCAGAGACATTACTTTGTCAACAAAGGGCCATCTAGTCAAGGCTATGGTTCTTCCAGTAGTCATGTATGGATGTGAGAGTTGGACTATAAAGATAGCTGAGTGCCAAAGAATTGATGCTTCCGAATTGTGGTGCTGAAGAAGACTTTTGTGAGTCCCTTGGACTGCAAGGAGATCCAACCAGTCCATCCAAAAGGAGAACAGTCCTGAGTGTTCACTGGAAGGACTGACACTGAAGCTGAAACTCCAATACTTTGGTCACCTGATGCGAAGAACTGACTCCTTGAAAAAGACCCTGATGCTGGGAATTATTGAAGGCAGCAGGAGAAAGGGACAAGAGAGGATGAGACGGTTGGATGGCATCACCAACTCAACTGAGATGAGTTTGGGTAAACTCTGGGAGTTGGTGATGGACAGGGAGGGCTGGTGTGCTGCAGTCCATGGCATCACAAAGAGTCAGACACAACTGAGCGACTGAACTCATGCAATAGCCAATGGGTCAAAGGAAAAATAATAGAGACATTAGAAAGCATTTTGAACTAAATATCTAAAATTTATGGGCTATATCTAAACTAATGCTTAGAGGGAAATTCATAGATTTAAATGCTTGTATGAGAAGAGAGGGAAGACTCAAACACACATTGTAAATAAAAACATCACTTTAAGAAGCTAGAAACAGAAGTACAATTAAACCCAAGTAAGTAGAAGAATGAAAGTTAAATGAAAGTTGGACACGCAAGAGTCATGTCTGACTCTCTGTGACGCCATGGACTGCAGCACGCCAGCCCTCCTTGTCCATCACCAACTCCCAGAGTTTACCCAAACTCATCTCCATTGAGTCGGTGATGCCATTGCTTTAAATTATAAAGCAATTATGTCAAAAATAGAGAAAACCAATAGAACAAAAAGTTTGCTGTTGACAAAGATTAACAAAATTGACAAATGTTTCCTTAGAATAACCAAGAAAAGAGAGATAAAATCAGGAATGTAAGAGGAGACATTATCACCAACTATAGAAATTAACAAAGGTAAAAAAGAACACCATGAAGAACCACATGTCAACAAGTTAGATAAAGTGGACCAGTTCCTAGAAAGACACAAACTATTGAAATTGATGCCAAAGAAACCCCCCAAAAAACAGAATATCCAGACAGACCTATAAAAAGTAGAGACTGACTTGTTAATTTAAAATCTTCCTCAAAAGAAAAATCAGGCTCAGACGGCTTCACTGGTAAATTTTACCAAAAATTTAAGAGAAGAATTAGTAATAATCCTTCAAAAACTCTTCCAGAAAACGGAGAAAGGAACACTTTCCAACTAACTCTATTAGTTACTCTGATACCAAAGCCAGAGAAAGAGACCACAACAAAACTACAGACCAACACACCTTATAAATACAGACACAAAAATTCTCAACAAAATACTAGAAAGCAGAAGCCAGCCCTAGAACCAAATCTGCTAAATTCTTATCCTTGCATTATTTCCCCATTCCAGTGATTCTCAACACTTACTCCACAAATAGAATTATCTGGGAATTTTTAAAATTTACTTATTTTTTACAGTAGGTCCTTGTCTTATCTATTTTAAATACAGCAGTGTGTATCTGTCAATCCCAAACTCCCAACCTATCCCTCCTCTCCACCCTTCCCCACCCCCCAGCCATAAGTTCATGGATAATGTTTTTAATTGGTTTGGAGTGAGGCTTGGGAATCAGGGTTTTTCAAACATTTGCCAGGTGATTCTAATGCCTTGCTTAATGATAGTTTGGTCTAGCTTAAATTCACCTTACTCTGGAAAATCAAACATGTTGCATCCCATTCATGATGCCAATCATAAATCAGGCTTGAGCTGGGTGAGCTGAAGTGTGTGTTCAGTCGTGTCTGACTCTGTGACCCCATGGACTGCAGCCCACCAGGATCCTCTGTCCATGGGATTTCACCAGCAAAAACACTGGAGTGGGCTGCCACTTCCTCCTCCAGGGGATCTTCCCGACCTAGGGATCAAACCTGAGTCTTTTATGTCTCCTGCACTGGCAGGTGGATTCTTTACCACTGCGACACCTGGAAAACCCAAGGAACTAGTATTAAGCAGATTTAATTCACCTTTCTTTTGACACTCCCAATTAACAGCTTTTAAAGCACATCATGGGCTTCTTAGGTAGCTTAGTAGTAAAGACTATGCTTACCAATGCAGTTCATGGGGTTGCCAAAGTCAGATACAATGACTTAGCGACTAAGTAACAACAAAGTACCTCATCTTTTGTTGTGTACAGTCCATTCTGAGGGAGATCAGCCCTGGGATTTCTTTGGAAGGAATGATACTAAAGCTGAAACTCCAGTACTTTGGCCACCTCATGCGTAGAGATGACCCATTGGAAAAGACTCTGATGCTGGGAGGGATTGGGGGCAGGAGGAGAAGGGGACGACCGAGGATGAGATGGCTGGATGGCATCACTGACTTGATGGACGTGAATCTGAGTGAACTCCAGGAGTTGGTGATGGACAGGGAGGCCCAGCGCGCTGTGATTCATGGGGTCGCAGAGTCGGACATGACTGAGTGATTGAATTGAACAATGTTCAGTGTTTTTAAGTTAAAAATTTGTTTCAAATTTGCTTAAAAGTTTGTAACAGGAGAGGACTTCCATTTTCTAACACATTTCTTCTGGAAAAATTACTTGTCATTTTAAAAAATTCTATTTAATTATTATTTATGATGTTGCTTTGTTTTCTGTCCTACATCAACATGAATTAACCACAGGTGTGCATACGTGCCCTTCTTCCTGAATCTCCCTCCCACCTCCCCACCCTTTCCCACCCCTCCAGGCTATTACAGAGCCCAGGGTAAGGTCCCTGAGTCGCCCAGCAGACTCCCACTGGCTATCCCCTTCACACAGGCAGTGACGATGCTTTCACGCTACTCTCTCCATTCGTTTCACCCCTCTTTCCTGCCCTTCTCCAGAGTCTGTTCTCTATGTCTGCGTCACCACAGCTCCCCTGTTGTGTAAGTTCATCAGTACCATTTTTCTAGATTCCATATTTATGCTTTAATAAACAGCATTTATTTTTCTCTGACTTACTTTCACTCTGTATAATAGGCTCTAGGCTCACCCACCTCATCAGAACTGACTTAAATGCATTCCTTTTATGGCTGAGTAGTATTCTATTGTATGTATGTACTACAGCTTCTTTATCCATTCATCTGTCGATGGATATCCTCCATGTCCTAGCTATTGAAATAGTGCTGCAATGAACACCGGGGTACATGTGTAGTCTACACATTGAAGGTTTGTCAAGGTGAAAAAGAATGGTGACAGAACAACTGAATAAAGAGGAAATCTGGTATCTCTAGACTCGTTTCTGTGAGTTTTTGATCTAAATCTAATGCACTTGATATGATGTAATATCTCCTAAGTTCTATTCTAAACACAGCCTAGCGCGCTTATTTATAAATATTGTTAAAACTAATTTTAGATAGTTATATTCTTACTCCAAACTCTGTTCCTTCTATAAATCCCCAAAGTCTGATTTCATAATAATTGGTACATTTTTTTCTCCTCATTAACTTTCAGATATCAATCCCAGAAGAAATAAACAAATACAATTCAGTTCAGCAATAGATAACACCACCCCTAGCTTCAAACTGGAGAATGTGGCTTACTGGGAAGATGAGAGAAGGAACAATGTGGGTCTTATGAGCAAGCTTAGCATGCTCATAATTAGAAAATTCATCTCTGCAGCAGTGAATTACACTGATGCTATTGGTGTACTTTTTATTTGTTTTTATAAATTATTTATTTTAATTGGAGGCTAACTACTTTACAATATTGTAGTGGTTTTTACCATACATTCATATGAATCAGCCACAGGTATGCATGTGTCCTCCATTGGTGTATTTTTTTCTATTGGTATATTTTTATACTTTATTCTATAAATTGCAAAATCACCCAAATAGTAAAACCACATCACCCATCACTGAAAACCAAAGACTATTCTCTGTATGCTCACTTGTTTCATTATTAGAATATATGAATAATGGTAGGTGAAGGTGTTTATGTCAATTACATCTCAATTTTTAAATTATTTTTAAAAGTAAGTGAAGGTACCCCCAGAGGAGGGTATTTATTCCTCATTTCTGCTGCCTGGGTTACTTTACAGCATCACCTCCAAAATAGTGACTGTGGGTGAGGATGAGCAAAGAGCTCTCCTCCATGCACTCTCTCATCCACTTATCTAACATACTCACTAAATAAACATGTTAGTTAGTAGGCTGGAGACAACTATGGTCTCTGCTCACGTAAAGCTTTCAGTCCAGTGGGAAACAAGACATCAAACTGCACATGCATAAGTACAAGTTGTGATTAACATTTCCTAAGAAAGAATAAAGAATGAAGGACTCAGACTCTGGAATCCATAGTTACTTTTTTAATATTCTGTGATAACTAGCGTTTCACCTCTCCTCTTCACTGTGACAGTCAGTTATCTAAGATACTAACACTCCTGAGACACAGAGACCTCAGGGTGAGCTGTCTTAAAACAAGTTAAGACATAGTTTCATTTATTCACTTCACATGTATCTGCTTAGTGGCTTGAGGGCTCACACACTGGCTGGTGAGGTGCCTATGCACTTCATATTCATGCCTTATTCAGTTATTCCTCAGCTCCTTGTCAAAACTTTCCTTGGCGTTCACTCAAGAAATCTGAGGATCTACTGCCTGTGCCAGACACTGAGCTTGCTGGGGGGATAAAGCAGCCACTAGACAGAGTCTCTGCCTTCAGTGGCTGTTTGAGGGCAATAACCATCAAACAGGTGCGTAGAAGAGTGAAGAGCATTTTCAAAGAACACATTACTCAGACGCCACATCCCAACCAAGTGGTTTGTTGGGTCCCCAATTCAATTCATGCGTTCAAAAAGCTTTTTGTACTCTCAAAGCTAGGACTGGGTGCTAGAAATACAGACATGGTTCTCATGCTCGAGGAATCTTAAGTCTAATGGGGAAAAATGGACTCAAAAGTGAATAATTACGATGCAATGAGAAAGATATTGATGTCTGTAATATAGATTTTTACTTAAGTCACAGGAAAATGCAACTTTAGCTAGCACACATGCCTTACCACCCGGGCCCTAACAAATTCCACATCATTTGGTCTCATATGTGATACATGTGTGCATAAATAATTAAAAAGGAAGTGCTGGTTTCTTAAAAACTCAAATAGTTATATATTTGTAGGAGCTACGGGAGTACAAAGGTGATGCTACCCTACTCTGGGAGTCAGAGAGAAAGAGCAACAACAGCCTTTCTACGTGGGGCAGGACAAATGAACCTATTTGGGCCTTAAGGATATTTCATCCTCATGATTAGCCTGGACTGATGTTTCAAGTAATTTTCTGATATCATTCCCCAAAGTTCCTGTGGGCCCCTCCCCTATTATTGCAGTCTCTTCTAAGTCCTTCCTGAAAACGCTACAGAAATGGAAAGCACGGGGCGGGGGAGGGGAAGCGCCCATTGGGAAGCGCCCCACTGCTCTCCCCTGCCTCTCTGGGTCCTGACTCTCAATTTCTGCCCCGTCCTACAGCATCCCTGCAACGTTTTCTTCTCCTGCTCCTTATACAGAATTTTTCAAGCTTTCTAGACCGATTCATAATTTTCTTCTTCAACTTGGAATACCAGCCTGAACAGTGTGAGTGAAGTCGTTCAGTCGTGTCCAACTCTGCAACCCCATGGACTGGGGCATACAAGGCTCCTCCACCCATGGGATTTTCCAGGCAAGGGTACTACTGGAGTGGGTTGCCATTTCCTTCTCCAGAGATTGAACCCAGGTCTCCCATCTGAGCCACCAAGGAAGAGTGTACATGTCACTAAAAATGTATTTCTGGCCTGTGCTTTTAATGTACACAATAGTATTTTAAAGAGTATTAACCTTTAAGGGTAGACCCAAAACATGGAAGAACGGGAAGGTAGGGGTTCCAGTCCTGGCTCTGCTGCTACCTAATCAAGTCACTTGATTTCTTTTAGCCTCAATTTTTCTCTCTGTAATACAATTTGGTAAAATAACACCTGCCCTTTGAAGTTCCAAAAAATTCTCATGTATGTGAAAAGTTCTTTGTAAAACTGTATCACAGACTATACATGTCTCACTAGAGGTCTTTACATCAGATAGCTTTTCTCTTGGATAGGAGCAAAACTGCCACAAGTGTAACCTGGTACCATACCCCCAAAGAGAAGCTCTATTTTGCAGAGTAAAAGGGCCTTATATAAAAACCTCCTTGTTTAAAATCACCCAGCTTGTGTGGGGCAGGGGGAAAGGAAAGAGGGAAGAGGAGGGGAGAACTGCTTCCTTCTGGAAGGCTTCTGGAAGGCAGTTCTGGGACACACAGTGAGTGAAGAAACACGCTTTGTTCCCAGACTCCAGACAACCTGGTATGCACAAAGAGTGAGAGACAGAGAAAGGCAGAAGAATCAGCACTCGTTCATTAATAAAATTAAATGTACAGTAAGTGTTCAAAGCACGCGCCTGAAATTCTGAGCTGGCAATACCAAAACAGTGGTTAACGGACCCAGAAGGGTCCCTTTATTTGTTGCCAGAGAAAGAAGGACCCACTAAAAGTCAGATCCGGAGTAAAGACAAAAAGGAGGAAGTAGAGGCAAGAGAGGAAAAGTTGATTCTCTCTGAGATCCTACTGATCCACCATCTAAAAATCATATGGCCAAATGCACTGCGGTATCCTAGACTGGATCTTGGAACAGAAAAAGGAGACGAGTGGGAAAACAAATGAGATCTAAATAAAGCGTGGAGTTTACTTAGCAGTGTAACCAATGTTAATCTTAGTTTTGACAAATGTACCACAGGTATGCAAGATGCTAACATTTGGGGCAGCCAGTGAATGGTATATGAGAGCTCCCTGTTCTATCTGTGCAACCTCTTTGTAAGTGCAAAATTATTCCAAAACAAAAAGTTTATTTTGGAAACCCATGACTTTGACTCTCCTTTCAGAAAGATGTATGAATCAATTACGAAAACATATCCAGAGTCAGGTTTTTCAAACTGACGTGCTCCCATGTGTTGGACAGAAAGAAATTACTAACTCCTCTAAATGATTAGTTGTAACAAATAACAGTCTAATAAATTCAAATTATAAAATGATTTGTGGCATAAGCAAACACAATAAACAATAATGTAACATTGAAGACTTGAAGACAGGAAACCTAATTATTTAAAAATAACACATATCAAAATCACTATTTAATTGATATGCTCATTCAACCCTTTCAAAATCCCACAATGTATAAATGAGTTAAATTATCTTTCAAATAATCTGCTTTAGAAATCAGAAAAAATATTATCAAAAAAAGATAAACATCTTCTATTTAATCTGAATACCAGCAGAGAGACAGGCAGTGATGAGGTATTCTCCTGGGTTGGTAAATCTGGTAATTTACAAAAGATAAGCTTGTGAAAATTTAACTTAAACTACTGAAGTATGAAAAATAAAAGGGCTCTGTATTGTGTAATAATACTTATAAAATGGTGAAAACATGCAAGCATCATCTTATTTAATTCTTGAAATAAAGCTATGTGGAAAATGGTATAATTATACTATTTGTAGATGAGGAAATTGAACCTTAGGGAAATTAAGCAATTACCCAAGGTCATAGGGTAGGTAAAGGGTAGAGAGCAGAAACTGGAACTCAGCTCTGTCTCAATCAACAACCTGAGCTCGTAACCACTATTATATATTGTGCTTCTCTTCTTCCACAAAACACACCAGTTCCACACTTTTAAAAATGACACTGTATTAACAGTGTTATCTGAATGATGTGACTGGAAAAAAATGATCTATATTCTTATGAACCAGGGGAAAGTCCAGGTGATGTCAGCTAATGGCACATGGCATTTCAGAACTCTAGAATTGAAAAGGCTCCCTCTCTTCACATTCCAAGAGAAAGAGAGACTACAGATAACAGTGGTCAGTTGTAAAGGTCATTCAAAGGGGCTCCTTCCAGAGGGGAGAGGCAGTATGGTAGGATCCCAGAGAATTCCACAGGCTCACCTTCCACTTGGAGCTCAGATGCGGGAACATCCATGCTGAACAGGCAGAGAACACCTGATTTCTGGTACAATTACCTCTCTGCAATCTTCCAGGGGCTCTTTCCTGGTACTAGGGTACAAGACCAGGAGCTGACTGTGGCTCAGATCATGAACTCCTTATTACCAAATTCAGACTTAAACTGAAGAAAGAGAAAACCGCTAGACCATTCAGGTACGGCCGAAATCAAATCCCTTATGATTATACAGTGAGAAATAGATTTAAAGGCCTAGATCTGACAGATAGAGTGCCTGATGACCTACGGAATAAGGTCTGTGACACTGTACAGGAGGAGACAGGGATCAAGACCATTCCCATGGAAAAGAAATGCAAAAAAGCAAAATGGCTGTCTGGGGAGGCCTTACAAATAGCGGTGAAAAGAAGAGAGGCAAAAAGCAAAGGAGAAAAGGAAAGATATAAGCATCTGAATGCAGAGTTCCAAAGAATAGCAAGAAGAGATAAGAAAGCCTTCTTCAGCGATCAATGCAAAGAAATAAGAGGAAAAGAACAGAATGGGAAAGACTAGAGATCTCTTCAAGAAAGTTAGAGATACCAAGGGAACATTTCATGCAAAGATGGGCTTGATAAAGGACAGAAATGGTCGGGACCTAACAGAAGCAGAAGATATTAAGAAGAGGTGGCAAGAATACATGGAAGAACTGTACAAAAAAGATCTTCACGACCCAGATAATCACGATGGTGTGATCACTAATCTAGAGCCAGACATCTTGGAATGTGAAGTCAAGTGGGCCTTAGAAAGAATCACTACAAACAAAGTTAGTGGAGGTGATGGAATTCCAGTGGAGCTGTTTCAAATCCTGAAAGAGGATGCTGTGAAAGGGCTGCACTCAATATGCCAGCAAATTTGGAAAACTCAGCAGTGGCCACAGGACTGGAAAAGGTCTGTGGAGGTGATGGAATTCCACTAGAGCTATTTCAAATCCTGAAAGATGATGCTGTGAAAGTTCTGTACTCAATATGCCAGCAAATTTGGAAAACTCAGCAGTGGCCACAGGACTGGAAAAGGTCAGTTTTCATTCCAATCCCAAGAAAGGCAATGCCAAAGAATGCTCAAACTACCACACAATTGCACTCATCTCACCTG
This sequence comes from Madoqua kirkii, assembly GCA_006408675.1. NCBI lineage: Eukaryota > Metazoa > Chordata > Mammalia > Artiodactyla > Bovidae > Madoqua > Madoqua kirkii. The sequence goes on from SJYC01074382.1 coordinate 39,336, forward strand.
CTAGTAAAGTAGTGCTCAAAATTCTCCAAGCCACGCTTCAGCAATATGTCAACCATGAACTTCCTGATGTTCAAGCTGGTTTTAGAAAAGGCAGAGGAACCAGAGATCAAATTGCCAACATCCACTGGATCATTGAAAAAGCAAGAGAGTTCCAGAAAACCATCTATTTCTGCTTTATTGACTATGCCAAAGCCTTTGACTGTGTTGATCACAATAAACTGTGGAAAATTCTTCAAGAGATGGGAATACCAGACCACCTGACCTGCCTCTTGAGAAATCTGTATGCAGGTCAGGAAGCAGCAGTTAGAACTGGACATGGAACAACAGACTGGTTCCAAATAGGAAGAGGAGTATGTCAAGGCTGTATATTGTCACCCTGCTTATTTATCTTCTATGCAGAGTACATCATGAGAAACGCTGGACTGGAAGAAACACAAGCTGGAATCAAGATTGCCAGGAGAAAGGTCAATAACCTCAGATATGCAGATGACACAACCCTTATGGCAGAAAGTGAAGAGGAACTCAAAAGCCTCTCGATGACAGTGAAAGAGAAGAGTGAAAAGTGAAAGTGAAGTCACTCAGTCGTGTCCGACTCTTTGCCATCCCGTGGACTGTAGCCTACAAGGCTCCTCTGTCCTTGGGATTCTCCAGACAAGAATACTGGAGTTGGTTGTCATTTCCCTCTCCAGGGGATCTTCCCAACCCAGGGATTGAACCCAGGTCTCATACATTGCAGGCAGATGCTTTATCCTCCAAGGAGAGTGAAAAAGTTGGCTTAAAGCTCAACATTCAGAAAATGAAGATCATGGCATTCGGTCCCATCACTTCATGGGACATAGGTGGGGAAACAGTGTCAGACTTTATTTTGGGGGGCTCCAAAATCACTACAGATGGTGAACTACAGCCATAAAATTAAAAGATGCTTACTCCTTGGAAGAAAAGTTATGACCAACCTAGATAGCGTATTCAAAATCAGAGACATTACTTTGCCGACTCAGGTCCGTCCTGTCAAGGCTATGGTTTTTCTAGTAGTGGTGTATGGATGTGAGAGTTGGACTGTGAAGAAGGCTGAATGCCAAAGAATTGATGCTTTTGAACTGTGGTGTTGGAGAAGACTTGAGCATGCCTTGGACTGTAAGGAGATCCAACCAGTCCATTCTGAAGGAGATCAATCCTGGAATTTCTTTGGAGGGAATGATGCTAAAGGTGAAACTCCAGTACTTTGGCCACCTCATGGGAAGAGTTGACTCATTGGAAAAGACTTTGATGCTGGGAGGGATTGAGGGCAGGAGGAGAAGGGGATGACGGAGGATGAGATGGCTGGATGGCATCACTGACTCGATGAACGTGAGTCTGAGTGAACGCCGGGAGGTGGTAATGGACAGGGAGGCCTGCTGTGCTGCAATTCATGGGGTCGCAAAGAGTCGGACATGAGTGAGCAACTGAACTGAACTGAACCTTGATTTGTTTTATACTAAAAAGTTTCATGATTCTGTGATCTCTCAAATGAGATGAGATTTGGGCTTATATGTTCCCTGTGACTACCAGTACTTTTGTGTCTGAACTGCTTGTTGAGTTTATGTTTCCTACTGTTTTCTGTTAGTGGGTAACGTTCATAGACCATGAATATTTTGTTCACAGCTGTATGCCACGTGCCTTGTACACTAGACTGATTGGTCAGTAGTATTTATTTATTCCAAAAATATCTATTCAGTGCCTATTGAGTGGTAGTTTCCTTTTTAAGATGAAGATACAGTGCAAATATGGCAGATCAGGCCCCTAATCTCATGGAGTTTAGATTAGATTCTTTTTTTTTTTTTTAGAGTTTACATTCTTGAGACAGTCTTGTTAAATAGATATTTCTGTGATGATGAACATGTTGTTTACTAGGCTGTTCCATAAAAAGCCATTAGCCGCATATGACTGTTGAACACTGAAATGTGGATGGTGTGGATGAGGTTCTGAATTTTGAATCTTTATTTAATTTTAAATTAAATTACCACATACATCCACTGACTACCATATTAGGAAATGCCATTCTAGAAGACTAAGAGTATGGACATAGATAAAGAAGTAGATAAATAAATTAACAGAATGATTTCACATAGTGAAAAGAACTCAGGAAAAAAATGAAACAGGGTTATGAAATAGTAAGGAAGTACTATGTAGAGTGGTTATGTAGTATTATGTATTATGTAGGGTATATTATGTGTGTGTACATATATATATGCATACTACATAATATATAATTCTATGTAATATTATGTAGGGTGATTCGAGTTGAGTAGACATCAAAAATAAAATGGCATGATCATCCCTGTCCCCCTGATTTATGCTATTTGTCCCAGCAGCCTCCCCACAGCAATGATTTCTAGTGGACAGAGTTCACTAGCCGCTGGTTATCACACAACTGGGGCCCAGGAGGGAGGTTTGATTGCCTGGGATATCTGCAGTCTTTATCATCAGGCCCTCTGTGGTCCTCCTCAGCCTCGTACACATCACATGCCTCCTCTCCAGCTATACTGAGCTCCGCTGTAGACAAGGATGAGGGGCCCAGTTAAGGGATGGATTTTGCTCTTCCTGTATATCCGCTGTCTCTTATACACATCTAGATGTGTATAAGAGACAGGTACTTTGGTTTGGGAATCCTTATTTGGAGATCAGATGAATTCCTTTCTGGAAAACAAACCCCCAAATAAACCCTCACATTTCTGTCATTTTATTAACTCCAGACATTTTTTTTCCTAGCTCTGAATTGCTATCTCCAGTTCCTGTTGGTGACATGTCAACACTGGGAGGTATGCTTTTGTGCCTTTATTCACTTTTCTTTTAAATTTTATTATTTAATTGCAAGGAAGCACAATTTTCAGCTCATATTTTAAAAAATACCAATTTTTCTCTCCTCTTGTTGAAGAAGTCTCAAGAAAAAGCAGTTGTTTTTTCACTTATTTTATGACATTATAATTGGGTACTTAGATCTTTAATTATTAAGTACATAATACAGAATCTGAAAACCTTAAAACAAATGTACAACCTAAAGAATTATTTTAAGGCAAACACTTTGTAATCACTGCTTATGTCAAAAGGTAGAACCTTTGTAGCTCCACTATTTTTTGTCATTTGTCTTTTAGAGTTTCCCAGAGTAAGGATTTTTCTAATTGCATTCTGTGGTATACTTTGTTTGTGTGTTTCTTTGACCTCTATATTTCCTGTAAATTAGTAGTTGATTTATTTATTTTTAATTTTTTTTTTAAAGTTCTTCTATGTTGAAAATTTCAAACATACAAAAAATAGCACGATGAGGCCCAGCATCAACAATTATAATTTTGGCCAATTCCAATCTTCTGCCACTTCCCCTCTCTTGAGAGTTTTACAAGTTAGTTTTATTAGTTAACTCCTTAAGGATAGAGACTTTGTATCCCTGGAGGCTTGCATAGAGTCTGACATACAGTAGGTATCAGTAAATGCTTGTTGAATGAGTCATATTTATTTCTTGTGCTGAGGAAATTCATGTGTCTTGAGGTTAAAATGCACAGAATTTTGCAGATGAAAAAGCAAATGGCTTATATGAATGGCATCAAAATCAGTTTATTGTTTCCTGATAGACATTATGATTTAGTCATGGACTGAATACACATGTTTTTGTTTTTGTTTTTAGATGCTGGTCTCAGTGTTCCATATCCAGGGGTGACCTCCTATGAAGGCATCTCAGAGAGCAGCTTGGAGAAGCCAGAAGACAGTGTGAGTGATGTTCTGTTTCATTATTTAGTTTCTAACATGGACAGGGATTTAGAGAGATTTATTGTTCATTGCCAGACAACACAAAACTTCAGGTGGTTCTCTTTATGGAAATGTAGATTCTAAAACCAGTACATTAAAAAGAATCTGAGATTCCTTGGAGAGCCCAATAAGTCTTCTTTTGGCAAAGAATAGATTTGGATTGTAAATTAAATGACTTGGAACCTGGGGAGCTGTCATCATGGTAAGCCCACTGTCTTCGGGGGCTGTGCGCATAATTTATTGTGAGGGTTTTTGCCTATGTATCTGTCTCTTAATAAATCAGGACTTAGTCTTCTCTTCTTCAGAAGGAAAGGTTATAGATTTTATGTAGTTTAAAGAAGTACTGTACTTTTTAAATGCATCATTACTAATAGAAATCTGTCCACTAAGAAGCATTAAGTTGGCTATCACATTCCAAATTTTTTGAAAAGTAAATGCTTCTAAGATGAAAATGTTTCATTAGAAATTTTATTAAATGTGCATAAATCACAGATTCCTTAATACAGAGCAAACTTTGATTAAATATATTCACTAGAAAGGTACAATTGTTACCTTACACGTTCTCTTACCAACTGTGAAGTCAAGTCATGTCACCCTACTCTGTCCACCACCTTCCCTGTTATTGAGCAAGGCTAGAGCCAGTTTGGGATCCTTGATCAATACCTTTAGTATTCAGTAAAACCGTGTCCAAATTAGATGGTACTGGAAAATATTGGCATTTGATAAATATTTGAATAAAAAGTGATACTGTAGTTCTGAACTTGACACTGAATGTTATGGTGTAGGTCTGGAAACTTTTACAGAATGAGACAAAATTCACTGTAATAGAAATGAAGGGATTATGTGTAATCAGTTGGAACATTTCATAACAGAGAGAGTAATCTGAAGGTAATTTGTAGAACCAGTAGGAAGACAAAACAGTACAGACATACATGACTAGTTCAGAGTGAAGCCTAAGGTACAGTTTTATATTTCAGTTTTTTCCCTAATACATTTTTCAGATACTGTTTTAGAAATTACATACTTTATTCTTGTTTTGTTAGCATTTACCCTGTATGTTATCATGTGTCTTTAATCTAGCAAAGTTTGTTTTTCAGAATCTTTATCCTTATCCTGAGTCTGCAGGAACATTACCTACCTATCTAAAGTCGCTCAGTCGTGTCCAACTCTTTGTGACCCGTTGACTGTAGCCCACCAGACCCCTCTGTCCATGGGATTCTCCAGGCAAGAATACTGGAGTGGGTTGCCATTTTCTTCTCCAGGGAATCTTCCCAACCCAGGGATTGAACCCAGGTCTCCTGGGTTCATTGCAGACAGATGCTTTAACCTCTGAGCCACCGATAATTCAAGTGATTACCTTACTGTTTTATATGTTATTTTCAGTATTTTTGTTCTTTCTTTCTTTCCTTTAGTTCTCTCTTTTTAATCTTACAAATTTGACTGACTGCATCATTTTTATTTTATATAGTTAAAAGTTTTTACATTTACCCAGGTGTGTACTGTTTTATTTTCTTAAAATTCTTTTTTATATTTTAGACCTCTCTTTTGGAATAATTTTCCTTCTGAAATATATGCTTCTGGTATTACTTTAGTAAGAAACTCTCATTGGTTCAGTCTCAGTTTTTGGTCACCTGAAGATTTCCTTATTATCCCCTTATTCTAGAAAGATACTTATAATCTGTATAAATTTCTAGATAGAAGGTCTGGTTTTTTTGGTCAAGATTTTATTTCACTATCTTCTAACTTTTATCATTACTATTAAGAACTCAACTAACAATTCAGTTCTTATTCTTTTGTGGATAATCTATTTTTTCTCCTACTGTTAAGATACTACCTCTCTCTCCCTCTTTGTATTTATGTAATGATGAGAGATAATGATTGAATTTCTCAAATTTATAATAGACTAAAAACCTCATGTTAAGGTAGTACAATAAATCCAAAGCAAAGTAAATAAGCATAAACACACTCCTATACCCATTTTTGTAAAATTATAGATCCCAAATACTATATGGTGTATTACTACAAGTATACTATAATATAGTATAACTGCAGGCATATCTCAGAATTGTGGGTTCAGTTCCAGATAGCCATAATAAAGTGAATATTGCAATAAAGCAAGTCACATGAGTGTTTTGGTTTCCTCATGCATATAGAAGTTATATTTCCCTCTACTGTAGTCTGTTGAGTATACAGTAGCATTCTGTCTAAAAAATCAGTGTATATCAGTTCAGTTCAGTCACTCAGTTGTGTCCGACTCTTTGTGACCCCATGAACTGTGGCACGCCAGGCTTCCCTGTCCTTCATCTCCCAGAGCTTGCTCAAACTCATGTCCATTGAGTCAATGATACCATCCAACCATCTCATTCTCTGTCATTCCCTTCTCCTCCTGCCTTCAATCTTTCCCAGTATCAGGTTATTTTCCAGTGAGTCAGCTCTTTGCATCAGGTGGCCAAAGTATTAGAGCTTCAGCCTCAGCATCTGTCCCTCCAATGAATATTCAGGACTGATCTCCTTTAGGATGGACTGATTAGATCTCCTTGCAGTCCAAGGGACTCTGAAGAGTCTTTTCCAAGACCACAGTTCAAAAGCATCAATTCTTTGGTATTCAGGCTCCTTTATGGTCCAACTCTCACAGTCCATACATGACTACTGGAAAAACCATAGCTCTGACTAGACAGACCTTTGTTAGCAGAGTAATGTCTCTGCTTTTTAATACACTGTCTAGATTTATCATAGCTTTTCTTCCAAGGAGCGTTTTTTTCATGGCTGCAAGTCACCATCTGCAGTGATTTTGGAGACCAAGAAAATAAAAGTCTCTCACTGTTTCCATTGTTTCCTCATCTATTTGCCATGAAGTGATGGGACTGGAGGTCATGATCTTTGTTGTTTGAATGTTGAGTTTTAAGCTAGCTTTTTCTCCTCTTTCACCTGCATTAAGAGGCTCTTTAGTTCCTCTTCACATTCTTCCATAAGGGTGATGTCATCTGCATATCTGAGGTTGTTGATATTTCTCCTGGCAATATTGACTTCAGCTTGTGCTTCATCCAGCCTGACATTTCTCATGATGTACTCTGCATATAGGTTAAATAAGCAGGGTGACAATATACAGCCTTGATGTACTCCTTTCCCCATTTTGAACCAGTCCAGTTCTAACTGTTGCTTCTTGACCTGCATACAGATTTCTCAGGAGAGAGGTAAGGTATTCTAGAATTCCCATCTCTTTAAGAATTTTCCATTTTCTTTTGTGATCCACACAGTCAAAGGCTTTAGTGTAGTCAGTGAAGCAGAAGTCGATGGAATTCTCTTGCTTTTTCTATCATCCAACCAGTGTTGGCAATTTGATCTCCGATTCCTCTGCCTTTCCTAAATTTAGCTTAAACATCTGGAAGTTCTTGGTTCACATACTATTGAAGCCTAGCTTGGAGAATTTTGAGCATTACATTGCTAGCATGTGAAATGAGTGCAATTGTGTGATATTTTAAACAGTCTTTGTCATTGCTTTTCTTTGGGATTAGAGTGAAAACTGATCTTTTCCAGTCCTGTGGCCAATGATGAATTTTCCAAATTTGCTAACATATTGAGTGCAGCACTTCCACAGCATCATCTTTAGGATTTGAAATAGCTCTGCTGGAGTTCCATCCCCTCCACTAGCTTTGCTTGTAGTGATGCTTCCTAAGGCCCACTTGACTTCTCACTTCAAGTCACTTGTGGTGATGGCAGGCCTTAGGAAGCATCACTACAAGTACAATATAGTAGCATATAATACAGTATTGAGGACACTGCAATTTCACAAAAATGTATATGAATTCTCAGGTGTTGTCTCATATGATTGGGTACATGTCTGATTCCCTCATTTTATACCTTTTGTCTGTTAACCTCTCGTTCTTAACTTTTATTTCTTTGTCCCTCTATGTTGCATTCAGAAATGTCTTCCAGTTCACTTATTCTTCCTTCAACTTAGTCTAATCTATTGCTCAAACTGTCTATATAGGCGTCTTTGATCTGACTTTTCAACATGTAAACACCTGGCAGTTTATAGCCTATCCCTTGTAGTATTTGAAACTAAAGCCTAGGTCACAAGTGATTTCTAGATACACTGTGTATTCACAGATTACTGAATCACCTCTCTGGATTTTTCTAGCCTATCTCTTTTGATTTCTGGTTTATTTTCTTGCAAACCAGGTATGCATTAAAATCATTAAAAAATTCAGTCAGCATTTTAGGCATTGTATTGCAGCAAGGTTCCTAAGGGTATTTCTTTTATAGTAATACTGAAAATGAAAGTTTTTATTTAAATTTAGTGAGAGAAAATTTAGTATTGAAGAATACAAAGTCTTATACAAAATTCCTTAAGGCTAAAGGTTTTTATTGGTTTCAATATGACTGAGCAGTATGAGAAAAACTAGTAAAGCAAGAGTACTTTTAGGTTACTTTAACAGAAATTAGAATCTGCTATCAGGAAACTGATAGTTGTACCATATTTCAATTATCAGACCTCACTTATGTGTATCATACTCTAAGGAAGACATTAAGAGCCCAAGAAGTGTTTGGAGAAAAGACCTAGTGAAAAGTCAGAGAAGATGATAGGTGCCTATCCTTATTTGAAGGTTTCTCTGGGTCCTATAGTTTTTATATGCATCCAGATTTCAGAACTGGGATCAGTGGGAATTTGTAGGGAAATATATTTGAGTTTTATTGGGCTTCCTTTTTTTTTTTTTTTTAGTGGAGTTTTCTTTCTTTCTTTTTTATTTTATTTATTTTTTTTAGTACTTTATTCTACTTTACAATACTGTATTGGTTTTGCCATACATTGACGTGAATCAGCCACAGGTGTACATGATCTCCCAATGCCGAAGCCCCCTCCCACCTCCCACCCCATACCATCTCCCCGGATCATCCCGTATACCAGCCCCAAGAATCCTGTATCCTGTATTGAACATAGACTGGCACCTGTAGGTGAGACAACATAAGAGACACAGAGGTATAGAACAGACTTTTGGCCTCTGAGGGAGAGGGAGAGGGTGAGTTGATTTGGGAGAATGGCACTGAAACATGTATACTACTATTGGGCTTCCTTGGTAGCTTAGCTGATAAAGAGTCCACCTGCAATGCAGGAGACCTTGGTTCTATTCCTGGGTAGGGAAGATCCACTGGAGAAGGGATAGGCTATCCACTGCAGTATTCTTGGGCTTCCCTGGTGGCTCAGCTGGTAAAGAATACTCCTGCAATATGGGAGACCTAGGTTCGACCCCTGAGTTGGGAAGATGCCTCAGAGAAGGGAAAGGCTATGCACTCCAGTAATCTGGCTTGGAGATTTCCATGGACTGTGTAGTCCATGAGGTCCCAAAGAGTTGGACATGACTGAGTGACTTTCATTTTTTTTTTAAAATGGCTGTTTTCAGGACTATTTTCAGGCAGTTCTATTAAAGGAATGTCTATAGTGTTTTCCATAGTGGCTGCATTAGTTGACATTCCTACCGGTGAATCAAGATTCCCTTTTCTCCACATCCTCTCCATAATTTTTATTTGTAGACTTCTTGATATATCCATTCTGACAGGTGTGAGGTGATATATCATTGTGGTTTTAATTTGCATTTCGCTAATAATTAGCAATGTGTAACTTCAGCTTTTTCTACTAACTCACAGGTGGTGAACTTTGGTGGTTATCTGTGGAAAATTTTCTCTTTCCCTGAACCAGTGACCACAATCACTGTGTATTCAAAGGAATGAGCAAATGCGCAGTAATTTTAATAGTAACCTGTCTTAAAAATCTACCAGTTAGTTTCAAAGTCAAATATTGTATAAATAGTCATCCCCAGAAGTTGCCTTTGGCACAGTGTCTGGCATATCATAGGTGGTCAGTAGATATTTGTTGACTGAATAAGTGAACATTGACATTTATTGTTCTTTTGCTAAAAATCCAGATCAGCAATGAAATTGAGAATGTGATAGAAGAATCCACCAAAGCAGCCACTGAGCAGGTTGCAGAATTCAGTATCCATCTTTTGGGGGAGCAGTACAATGAAGAACTACAGGACCCCTCTAGCTTTCACCACCAGCGCCTTGTAGAAGACTTTATTTCAGAGGTGGGTGATTTGGGGGATGAGTTTTTATTCTTTTTTGTATACAAGATAGTTCGCTGGAGCTGTAAATTTCCCATGTCAACACTGGTTAAAAGTAGGTTTAGGACTTAAGCTTGCCATCTACTTGATTCAGTGAGTAGTGATTTAGCCATTTCTTTAGAAAGCTCTGTGAAAATTTCACCAAAAGATGAACTATTTCATTGAAACAAAGTTTTGTATCCATTTGCCATATGCCAACAAATAAATGCTATTTCCAGCTTTGGCCACACAGCCAAGGAAGAATGTGTTCTGTGGCATGGATTTTACTTGACAGTATTTGGAGAAATGAGATCTTTGAGATACTATGTGTAGTGTGTTATTTTTCTTGAGGGAACAATAAATTTAATTTCTTTTAATTTAGTATTTGTTATTCTTTTTTAAAGGTGAAAATTTTTGAATAGTTAATACATAGGTAGTATGAAGCCCTAAGCTCAAAGGACAAAAGGACATCCAGTGAAAAGTAAATTTTCCTCTTATCTCTGTTTCTTGGTTAGAAGTATTTTTAAAAGAGAGTTTCTTTACAGAATTGTGCGTTACACCATCTCACAACTTTACTTTCTGGAAGAATTCTATCTAGGGACTTGAATTTGAGATTTTTTTTCAACATACCGAGGGCCCATCTCCTCTCTCTTTGTCAAGTGAGAGGGTACATTAGTCCTCCTGTTTATTTCTTTTCCATCCCTCTTGATGGAGTTCTCTGTGTCCAAGTTTTTTGATTCCATTACCTTGGACTGATTTTCTTCTCTAGACATTGTGTCTAGATGAGAAAGAAAAATATGCATCTCTCAGCCAAGCAGCATCATTGCAGCCATCAGACACAGGGAGTGTGGGCTAGACAATTAATTTTCCTAGCTGTGTGGCCAATTTGTGAGGCTATATGGTATGTGGAAGAAATGTCAGCCAGGCCAGTGGCCATTTGGCATCAGACAGTGTCTTGGATCAGCTCTTTGGTTCTCTCTTCTCTTGGATTAAGGAGCCTTTAATAAACCTCCATGTTTGGAATAACAGTTGTGCTAAATGACTGCATATTTAGAGAAGGTCTACTAAACACTCTGAAAAACATTTCCATCAGGGACTTTATGAGGTAGGTAGCTATTGGCTCAAGGTGATCTGAGGGTGATGAAGGATCAGTTCCTTCTCTGGCCGATTTCTACATACAGGTCCTTTTACATGGAATGAAATGTCTACTGATAGCCACTTCCCTGTGTGAAGCTACAGAATCAGGGTTGTGTCTCTGAAAGATCCTGTCTCCACATATACTGCAAACTGAAGGAGACCGTCATGCGAATTGTTCTTTCAGTATTAGCTTGGAAGATACATAGGGAAAAAGAAAGCCTGCTTGGGAGGACTGAGATTCAGGAGCTATTACATTTTGTTTTTTTTTAATGAGCTGAGGAAGATAAACTTGGGGTGCCATGAAGAGTGATATCAGAGAGGGAAAGGTCATTGTGATAGGCTTTGGAGTGTGGATACCTGACGACAGCCACAGAATCAACACAGTGTCCTCACATAGTGCTTTGTGTTTTGCAAGCTGCTGTGTGTTGGTTTGCTAACTGCAGCCAGGTAGATAATCAGCTCCATTTTATAGATGAAACCCATCAGGGTGAGTACCTTGTTCATGGTCATTTCAGCTTCTAGGAGTGGAAGGGAAAATCAGGTCTCCTCCTTCCTTTGAAACTGTTCTTTCCTTCATATCATACAGAGTCCCCTTCAATTATTTTTTATAATTTTATTTATTATTTACTTTTGGCTGTGCTGGGTCTTTGTTGCTACACAGACGTCTCTGGTTGTAGCGAGCAGGTGATGCTCTCTAATTGTGGTCTGTGGGCTTCTCACTGTAGTGGCTTCTCTTGTTGCAGAGGGGGCTTCAGCTGTTGCAGCCTGTGGGCTCAGTAGTTGCGGCTTCTGGGCTTCAGAAGGCGGGTTCAATGGTGGTGGTGCATGGGCTCATTGCTCCATGGCATGTGAGATCTTCCCAGATCAGGGATCGAATCCATGTCTCCTTTATTGGCAGGTAGATTCTTTACCACTGATCCACTAGGGAAGCCCCGAGTCCCCTTCATTTTAATTCAGGTGAGAAGCTGTGGTGACCCTCACAGTTCTCCTAGTCCTGGTCCCAGTTATAAAATCATATTTATCAAAGGAAAGAGGATGAGGCATGTGATTCAGTGAGAAGAGTATGAGCCTCAGTGTTAGAAAAACTGATGATTGAATGAATTCTGATCAGTCACTCATGAAATAGATGGTCCTGGGCAAATTAGTTAATATCTCAGTCTCAGTTTCCTCAATTGCATAATGGGGAAACTATGTATCTCTTGCAATTGTTGCAAGGATAGAAGTAATATTTCAAAGCACCAGGCACATATCAGTCACTCAGTAAATTGTACCTGTTGTTAAGCTTGTTGCTAATAAAGTGCAATGACTTCTTACAACTGAGCACCTATGTAGTAGCTAACTGGGTGTGATAAATTAGAAAACGTGTTTAAAGTTAACAAATGGCAAAGCCCCAGATGAGATGGGTTTGTTGTTGTTTAGTCAGAGGAACCCAAGTTCCTCTGCCTTTCTCTGTCTCCCAGAGTTTGCTCAAATTCATGTCCATCGAGTCACTGAGGCCATCATATCATCTCATCCACTGCCACCCTCTACTCCTTTTGCCTTCAATCTTGTTTAGCATCAGGGTCTTTTCCAGTGAGTCAGCTCTTTGTATCAGGTGGCCAAAGTATTAGAGATTCAGCTTCAGCATCAGTCCTTCCAATGAATATTCAGGACTGATTTCCTTTAGGATTGACTGGTTTGATCTCCTTGCAGTCCAGGGAGCTCTCAAGAGTCCTTTTCAGCACCACAATTTGAAAGCATCAATTTTTTGGTGCTCAGCCTTCTTTGTGGTTCAATTTTCACATCTGTACATGACTACTGGAAAAACAATAGCTTTGAGTATACAGACCTTATGGGCAAAGTGGTGTCTCTGCTTTTTAATATGCTGTCTAGATTTCTCATAGTTTTCCTTCCAAGGAGCAAGATGGGTTTGGTATTAATAACAACATGCAATAACACTGCATTTTGCAGCTAATGAAGTACTTTTAGCTATGCTCATCTTAATCTTAAGAACTGATATGCTTAGTGGGCATTGAAGCATTCAGTACTATGAAGAAGACTTGTGCTTAGCCACTCTGCCAGTGAAAAATAGCCAAGACTGACCCTCAGTCTTTGCATTCCTAGTCCTGTGGAATTTATCCCCACCCCTATCCTCCAAGAATTAGCACTTCTCTGTTTTCTCTCAGAATAAAACAAGGTGAATTATTGTAGCCAAAAAGTTTGCATGGGTTTGGATTCTTTATACACAAGGCAGAAGGATTTTTGGTGAACCAAGATTTTTTAAAAAAATCTCATTCTCCTGATTTTGAGAACTTGTTTTTTTTTTTTTTTGAAGCCTGGCTTGGAGAATTTTGAACATTACTTTGCTAGCATGTGAGATGAGTGCAGTTGTGCAGTAGTTTGAGCATTCTTTAGTATTTTCTTTCTTTGGGACTGGAATGAAAGCTGACCTTTTCCAGTCCTGTTGCCACTGCTGAGTTTTCCAAATTTGCTGGCAAATATCCGAAAGTCCACTATAATTTCTCTTGTTCTGGTGTTGGCCCCATAGTGACTTAACCTGATGAGACTGTCACCTTCTGAAATGTTGTGGGTAAAATGTTTGATTTTGTTAATTGTGTATTTGTACAAAACCTCATATTTTTTTTGGTATTTAGTCCAATCTGTCACTTCCCCCTGCTTTAGTCACTAAGCTCATACTGGTTTATGTAGCCTGATTTTAGAAATTTGGTGATAAAACTGGTTTCTGCAGTTGTGATGCTCATAAATTTATATTTTGACCAGTCACTGCTTTATAACCTCCTCCGTGACCACCAGTCAACAAAGCCTAAGCCCAGGTGTGCAGATTTCTTTCTTATGTTGGCTGTGTTCACAGTCCTTTGTGTCATAGGAACAGGAAACAGATGCCACCAGACATTTTACACTTACAGGAAATGAACACGTGACTATATGTCAGTGTGTGTGCTGTGGCCAGATTTCTAATCCATACAATTAAATTTTAAAATGTTATTACAGTTTCTTTTGAAACTTGTCCTTTTTTTTTTCTCACATTTCATCACATAAGGGAAAAATAGTGTTTTTCCAATAAAAGTATGTTTTTTATAATTTGGAAAAATATTAAAGTAAATCAAAACCTTAAAAAGCAAAATTTTAAAAATGTGGCAGGGTTGTGGTAAAAACTATTTCCTAATACTATAACAATTAGAAATTTCTTAGCTTTCTAATCCATGCATATCCATGTATGTGTACAAGTTTCTAATACTTATAAACAGTGCACTTTATATTCTACTCTTAAAAACATTTTTGTGTGTGTGCTTTTACATTTCTACATAGTTACAAATTTTTTATTTTTGACAGGTGGAAAATGCATTTACTGGGTTACCAGGCTACAAGGACATTCGTGTACTTGACTTTAGGTAAATAGACTTTAAAAATGCATATGTTTTGTAGTAGTCTGTATTTCAATGGATTATCCTTTTGTGTTTATTGCATATACTCTTAGCAGCAGTGATTAAAAAATGACCTGAATTCTTTAATTTGGTGTTCTTTTGTTAAATTCTTATTCCTAATGCTGGTTTTTCCAATGAGGAAACCGAGTTAAAGAAGGGCAAAATAAAACATTCAAGGAGATATGCTAGATCTGTAGTTGGGCCAGGGTAAGAACTTAGGAATTCATGTCTCCAACTTGCTGCTGAGAAGTTATTTGTTTTTATTTGGCACTGAGGGGAGCCTGGAGTAAGGTTAGATGTGATCTAGTGTGCTCCTAAAGGCTCATCAGTGCTCCGGTGAGGTCCCTTTGATGTCTTGATGTATAGTCATTCTGGAGGGGATGTGTTTATCAGCATAACAATTCTGGGTAAACTAGACACCTCTTTTTAGAACATTGCTTCCCTGTCTAAGAATCATACTTGTGCAGCATCATACTTGTGCACATTTTATTGAGTGAATACTTTGTACTGGCCACTTTACATTCCTGAGTTCACATAATCTTCAACCCTTTTAGCAAAAATATTGCTATTAATACTTACTTTGAAGAAAAATAGGTTTAGAAGGATATTAGCCCAAGGTCAGAGAGCAGAAGAGGGATTTTGAAACAAAGTGGCTATCTTTATATCTCTGGTTATTAACCTCCAGTGCTAGACTGAATCCTCTGAAGCTTTGGAGCATGTGGATGGTGACTGTGGCCCAGCTATTAGATGCAGGGGAGCATGGGCTTAATTGACAGTGTCTACGTCTTAACTTTGGCATAGTCTTGTCACAACTTCTGAGTTTTCCAGAAATAACAGCAAGCACTTACATAGCATTTATAGTGTGCCAGACTTTCTATCCATATTAACTCATTTAATCCCAACAGCCATACTGTGAGATAGTTACTATTATCCCCGTTTTTTTTTTTTTTTTTTTTTCTGGTAAGGAAACCAGAGCACAGGAAATGTATGTACTTTATCTAGGAACTCAGCTAGTTATTGAGGCAGGGGCAAGGGCAGCATGGTAAATTGACCCTCCATCTCCTCTCATACCATGACCTGTCTCCCAGTTCAGCCATAGCACTTTGTAGGAATACTGTCTCCAGTTGTGACTAAAGCTCACAAGAGAAACTGAGGCTTTCGAAGTCCCCTCTCATTTGACAGCATATGAAAGACAACATGACCTTTGGGATCAACTTGCGTAGGTTTAAATCCTGCCTTTGGCACTTCTGCTTGGATGGTTTTGGGTAAATTAACAAGCTTTAACTTCTCATTTATATAAAAAAAGGTAATATATACAATTTATATGAACCGTACTTTATTTAAAAATATTTTTGAAATACTTTGGGTAAATTATTTAGTGTTTTTATTCCTCAGGTTCTTTACCTGTAAATGGGAATATTCATGGTCCTTGATGAGTTTTCATGAAGATTGAAAGAATTAATTTTTGTAAAATGCATAGCATAGTTCTTGACATTTGGAAAGTCCTTTTAAGTGTCTGATACAGAAAATCAATAAAAAAATATTAAAGACTATCCAATATCCTATAGGTTAGTCAGTTTGGACCTTTCCCAATTCCTTGGAATCTTTCTATATGTTATATGATTTTCTTTTCATTAATTTTAATACCACTTAACATTGGTATTATAACATTGTATACATAACACATAACATTTAACATGGTATCCCCCCAAAAATGTTACCAATTTTGTTAATGCCAACAGCTGGAGTTCTCTGCTCATTTACTGAAAAAAGTTTATTTACAAAGTGATAACCATGTATTAATTATTTAAAAGTATTTTTAAGAAGCTTAAAGACAGTAAAGACTATAGGTTTTAAAATAGAATACTTTCTCCACCTTTGCTTTCTTCCTTCATTGTACAGTTATTTGTCATTATCTAGTACTATACAAGCATTTTCATTTGAAGAAACATTTCAGAGGAAATACATCAAGAGCTTGTACTTTGACTAATTATATGACAGTTATAACTTACTTAAACTCTGCTTAACACTTTCTATTTTTATTTTCAGGTCCCCTAAGAAAATGGCAGGTAGAGTACCTTTTGACACTTTCTGCACTGTTGACCTAATTAGGAAGTAGTTTAGAAAACATGGTAGCCCTAGGTCCAAGGGAACATGACTCAGTTCTTTTATTACTTCCAGTATCACTGTCCAACTTCATATAGATCATTTGGCAAACATTATTTGTTAAGAGTCATATATTAAATATTTTATACTTTTTCACACTACATAAGTTCTGTCATATCCATTCACTTGGAAGTAGTGTAAGTGATACATTGAAAATGAAACAATAAAACTTATTTATAGATCCTGAAATATCATTGTCATATGGTGTTCACATGTCACAAAATGTTGTAATTTTGAGTTTTTCCAACCATTTAAAAATATAAAATCCATTAATTCATGGACAGTGGGCTAGAGTTAGCTCATACACTGTAGTTTACAGCCTTCTATCAAAGACTGCTGACTAACAAGTACTTGTATTTTTTAATCTGTTAATTTTTATTTTAAAACTTTTATTTTTTTGAGGTATAGTTGATTTATAATACTATATGTTTCAGGTGTACTACATAGTGATTCATAATTTTTAAAGGTTACACTTAGGCTACATTTTTAGTTATTATAAAATATTGCCTATATTCCCTGTGCTGTATAATTAGCCTTTGTCAAATACTAAGTTATGCTTAATTTAAAATTAGTATAAAAATTGGCATTCATAAAGCATTTTCAAGTATACTGTTGTCATTGAGTAGAATAACCAAGTGTCATTTTAAGTGGTAAATGAAAAGAAGAAAGCTTATTTCTATCACACTTCATTTGTGAAAACAGCTGCTCTCTGGAGTTTCTTAGAAGCATAATCTTAAAAGCATAGTCAGTCCCCTTTGTGAAAGTTGCTTGTCTTTTTGTCTTTGAATTCAAGTTTGTTTAAAATTTACTTTCTCTTGAAAGATAAATAATCATAATATAGAATATATGAAGCAAATTCATAGGCTGAGCATAGGGATGTTTAGAGATAAAATAACATTTCTTCATTTAATTTTTAAAAAAAATTTTAAGTTTTTTAATTGAAGTAGAGTTAATTTACAGTATTAGCTTCAGATGTGGAACATAATGGTTCAGTGTTTTATAGATTTTATTCCATTTGAACTTATTATGAAATATTAGCTATATTCTCTGTGCTGTACAGTATATCCTTATAGCATATTTTATACATAGTCATTTGTATCTCTTAATCCTCTACTCCTATCTTGCCCCCCCCCCTCCTCTTCCTACCGGTAACTACTAGTTTGTTCTATATATCTGTGAGTCTGTTTTGTTCATTTGATTTTTTAGATTCCACATATAAGTGATAACATAGAGTATTTATCTTTCTTTGTCTGATTTATTTAACTCAGTGTAATACCTCCAGGTTAATCCAGGTCATTTTGCCTTCATTTATATAAGATCAGGGGCTTCCCTGGTATCTCAGTCAGTAAAGAATCTGCCTGCAGTGCAGGAGACAGATTCAATCCCTGGGTCAAGAAGATTCCTTGGAGAAGGAAATGGCAGTCCACTCCAGTATTCTTGCCTGGGAAATCCAATGGACAGAGAAGCCTGGTGGGCTACAGTCCACATGGTTGCAAAGAGTTGGACACAACTTAGTGACTAAACCACCACCACATATAAGATATAAATATAATATATTTGCAAAGGGCTTTCTGACTTCCTCATTTTCATTTATATGATTTTAGAGTATTTACTAAGTATTTACTAAGTATCCTAAAAGATGATGCTGTGAAAGTGCTGCACTCAATATACCATCATTTGTGGAAAACTCAGCAGTGGGCACAGGACTGGAAAAGGTCAGTTTTCATTCCAATCCCAAAGAAAGGCAATGACAAAGAATGCTCAAACTACCACACAATTGCACACATCTCACATGCTAGCAAAGTAATGCTCAAAATTCTCCAAGCCAGGCTTCAGCAGTGCATGAACTGTGAACTTCAGATGCTCAAGCTGGATTTAGGAAAAGCAGGGGAACCAGAGATCAAATTGCCAGCATCCTCTGGATCATTGAAAAAGCAAGAGAGTTCCAGAAAAACATCTGCTTTATTGACTATGCCAAAGCCTTTGATTGTGTGGATCACAACAAACTTTGGAAAATTCTTCAATAGAACTGAATACCAGACCACCTGACCTGCCTCTTGAGAAATCTGTATGCAGGTCAAGAAGCAACAGTTAGAACTAGACATGGAACAACAGACTGGTTCCAGATCAGGAAAGGAGTACATCAAGGCTGTATATTGTCACCCTGCTTATTTAACTTATATGTAGAGTACATGATAGAAACACTGAGCTGGATGAAGCACAAGCTGGAATCTAGATTTCTGGAAGAAATATCAATAACCTCAGATACACAGATGACAGTACCCTTATGGCAGAAAATTAAGAAGAATTAAAGAGCCTCTTGATAAAAGTTAAAGAGGATAGTGAAGAAGTTGGCTTTTCTCAACATTCAGAAAACAAAGATCATGGCATCTGGTTCCATCACTTCATGGCAAATAGATGGGAAAACAGTGACAGTATTTTGGGGAGGCTCCAAAATCACTGCAGATGGTGACTGTAGCCATGAAATTGAAAGATGCTTGCTTCTTGGAAGAAAAATTATGACCAACCTAGATAGCATATTAAAAAGCAGAGACATTATTTTACCAACAAAGTTCTAGGCAAAGCTATGGTTTTTCTGGTAGTCATGTGTGTATGTGAGAGTTGGACTATAAAGAAAGTTGAGCAGTGAAGAATTGATGTTTTTGAACTGTGATGTTGGAGAAGCCTCTTGAGAGTCCCTTGGACAGTAAGGAGATCCAACCAGTCCATCCTGAAGGAAATCAGTCCTGAATATTTTTTGGAAGGACTCATGTTGAAACTGAAACTTCAATACTTTGGCCACTTGATGCAAAGAACTGACTCATTGGAAAAGACCCTGATGCTGAGAAAGATTGAAGGTGGGAGGAGAAGGTGAAAACAGAGGATGAGATGGTTGGATGGCATCACTAACTCAGTGGACCTGAGTTTGAGTAAACTCTGGGAGTTGGTGATGGACAGAGAGGCCTGACGTGCTACATGCAGTCCATGGGTTTGCAAAGAGTCAGACACGACTGAGCAACTGTACTGAACTAAACTGGGAAGACTAGACTGTTAAAACAACTGAATTCTGATGTGAACCCTCTGGTCAAAGGATGGTGTTCAGTTGCTGAGTGCTAAGTTTTCTGTGGGGGCACAGAGAACAATTCAATATGAAGCCATTTGATTTTATGATAGAATTGTTAACCTAAGTACAGTTTCCCAAACTGTTCAGTATTGTCAGATATTAAGCAGTTGGTGGGGTTTATTCATAACTTTTTGGTATACTTTTATTTTGAGCTGTGTTTGAGAGAATGTGTAGCATATGAGTGAATGTGTAGCACAGAAATAGTCTATGTAATATATATATAACCTGTCTCTCTACATAAGTATTTATATACACATGAGGTTTTCTGTTTGCTTTGTACCTCTTTCAAGTTGCACACGTTATTTTAAGTTAGACCCATTTGAAGTGAATCAACAAAATATCTGCCTGGTGTCCACACTTCAAAAATTCAACTCCAGGCCTTGTATGCACTTTCTTCCTAATAGAAGTGTGAGAGAAGAAGAAATATCTGAGTTTCTTGAAATACCTCTGGTTTGATTGATCGTTATGAGATGTAATATTATTTTTTCTATTTAAAACTTGCACACAGCCAATGAGGACATTTGAAGTGAGGAATAAATTTCCCCTCCACATGATTGATGTCTTTGGAAACAGCGGTCAGAGAGACTCCTCTATATAGAAGTTGTTTCAGTGTAGTTTAGAAGGTGAAAGGTGATGCTGTAGTGCTGGTTGGTTAATTTGGTGTTGCTGAGTGCAGAAAGGCAGCACAGCTTTCTTCAATCAAATGTTTTGCCCCAGCATGCCTCCTGCATCTTATGTACTTCCTTGTTCTTTTGGCTTATTTTTATTCTGCTCTTCATCCTGAGATATCTCTGTGTTGCATTTACCATGCCAAAACTAAGTCTGTTCTGGGTCATGCTGAAGTTCTCCAATCTGAAAATAGATGATTTTCTGATTCCTCAAGCATTTCTTTGATTTCTCTTTCTAGGATAGAAACTTGATAATGAATTGAAGTACCTCTGCGAGGCATTTTATCTTCTTTAATAAATATATCTTTACCAGACAAGGTAGATGATATTAGAAGTGTTATTTTTCGATGTCCAAGGAAAACACTGGGAGAAAAATTATATTTTGCCAGTAAAGAGTAAGGCCACTAATCTAACCCAGACTGCCTGATTTGCACAGATTTCTTGATCCAGAAACATTTCTCTTGATCTTCTCCCTACAATGTTTAAAAGTCATGCAAGTCACATGATGGCCTCTCCTTGTCTGATTTTCCATTGAGTCCAGGAAGCAACTGGAGTGCTAACTGGTACAGCCATTTCCTCTCCTCCATTTTCCCCCCCTTATCCCTGGTTCTTGTCTTAGAGTCATGTTAACATGTTTCTAGGTTGGGCGTAAATCCCAAGGAGAAGCTCGCCTTTCTGGAGATGCAGGCATGTGCCATCCCGCAGAGCTTGGAAAGAGCATGCAGTTCTCACAGAGTTATGTTCTGCCTGTGAAGCAGTGTCCCTAAATGATTACTCAGCAGACAGAAATGTATGAGGTTAATATGCATGCTCTTTAGGGTGAAAAATATGTGTATTCAGTTTCATCTGACTCTTTGCAACCCCATGGACCGTGGCCCACCAGGCTCCTCTGTCCGTGAAAATTTCCAGGCAAGAATACTGGAGTGGGTTGCCATTTCCTGCTCCAGTGGCTTTTCCTGACCCTAGGATCAAACTTAAATCTCTTGCATCGGCCGGCAGCTTCTTTCCCACTGCTTCACCTGCATATTTAGAGACTGAACACCCTTCCAATTAAGTCAAGAATATACATACTGACATTTAAGTGTCACAAAGTCAATGGTTCTGTCTGCCTACATTACTGAATAAAACCAACCATTTGTTTTTTCATTATTTTCAGAAATATTTATTGAACTACTAGGAGCCAGGCATTGTGAGGGATGTTTAGGACATACATGGTGTGGTGAGTTCTGACCAGTAGGTGTCCCTCTTACTGTTCAGTTTCACACTGTGGCCATCATTTTCTTTTCCTCACCGCATTTTACTGAATTTATTTCTTTACAAAAGGAGATCAGGAGTTACTCATGAATCAACATGTTCTGACATGATAAATTAAGGGTTTGAGGGAATTTATAGATGACAAGCAGATGTCTAATCGCTCAGCAAGGCATCCAAGTGTTAAGATGCTCAGTTACCACTGTAAGATTCCCTAAACCATACCATTGGAAGTGACAGCTTACTAGATTAGAGAGGAAAACCTTATTGATGATACTCAGAGTAGGGCAGGAACATTGTGCCTCACTGCTTCTGTGGTAGGCAAGGGGTAACACCTTCATGGCACCCCCTGTAGACTCAGGGCAAGTCCAGAACTGCCAGCATTCCCAGGAAGAAGAGGTCTCCTAAGACCAATTTATGCTTACCAAACTACAAAATACAGTGCATTCTCTAGGATGCCGATCGATCTATTTAAAGCAAGAAATCTATCTGCCAGCTGACTAATTATTGCATTGGCTTAGCTCATGCATTCTTTCCCCATAGGGCAATCTGCAGGGAATTATGATCGAAAGTTCTTTGGCCAGCTTGAGATCAGAGAAGGGAAGTTGGGTGATCCTAATGGCCAGTATCAAAGTCATGCTGGCCTATTGTAGCTGTCTCCAATCTAAGGTTCTGTGTTACCAGGAAACTACAATGCACTGTCGTAGCCTTTTCACTCATAGTAAGATAAATTAGTTAGCAGCCCTTTTCTAAACTCTCTGAGACCCCTCTCGTTATCCTGACATTTTTTTTTTATTCTAAAGATACATGAATACTTTAATTAAGACTGGAATTTTTCTCTATAGTCAGGCAAGTATAGATTTCTGTTAATTTAATAGGCAATTAATGCCAGGTACCAAGTCAGACATTGGAGATAGAAACTCAAGGACAGACTGCAAACATTCACTATAAACAAAATCTTTTTACAAAACAGCACAGTCTGTAATCAAGGACTATATAAGTGAATCAGAAGAGGAAATCCTTAGTTTATTTGAGTGCTTTGGGTTGGGCATCATTTTGCTCCTACAGAATGTTTAAGGTGGCAGATTATCTCCGTGCACATCTGCCTTCAGTGGTTCATCTTTGAGAGGGTGGAGAATCTTTGAGAGGGTGGTGCATCTTTGAGAGGGTGGAGGATCTCGGTGTGCTTGTTGGGTATTGTTTCTGATGGCTGTGTCTCACAGACTGGCTGGAAGTGAGGGTGGTGAGTAGAGCAAAACTGTTCTCATGATGACTTATTTTTTGTTAACAGTTTAAAGTTACTGAGTGTTGTGTAGTCATTCAGAATGCTGGTGCCAGAGTCAGGCAGATCTGTGTTTGAATCTTGACTTTACCCCTTTATATATTGTGAAATTTTAGGCAAGTCTTTTAACTTCTTTAAAGCTTAGTTTCTTAACAATAGTCTGAAGATAATATGACCTTCACATTTGTTATGAGTATTAAATCAGACAAAGCCTGGGAAATAACCTGTCATTGTAAGCACTTACAAAAATGTTAGTTTTTAGCTGTTAGATAAGTCTGAGTTGGTCTATAAGGTGTAGTTCTATTGGTTTAAAAATCTTATATTCTAATGTTTCTTCAAAATGATTATTTAAGAAAATGTCAAATGATATATCAACTCCTACTTATTTATTTTCACTTTATCCTTTATTCCAGAAATCATCTCTTTGTTTGCCTGTGGAAAGATAGTGAAAAGGCTCCATTCCCAGACAAAGTTATTTATTAACACTTGTCAGAATTTTTTTCAAGTCATTAATGAGGGAGCCAGCAGAAAAATGAGAGGTAGTTTCTAGAGCATTTGGAAAAAAATATATGTATAGTATATACAAATATATGTATATATTTGGAAATATATACAGTTAACTGAGAAAGGATTGCTAAGTTAGATGTTGTTGCGATTTAGTCACTAAGTTGTATCCAGCTGTTTTTGACCCCATGGACTGTAGCCTGCCAGGCTCCTCTATCCATGTGTTTCTCAGGCAAGAATACTAGAGTGGGTAGCCATTTCCTTCTCCAGGGGATCTTCTCAACCCAGGGATCAAACCAGTGTCTTTTGCATTGGCAGGCAGATTCTTTACCACTGAGCCACCAGGGAAGCCCTGCCAAATTAGATACAACTAATTTGTTAAGTTGTATCAACCAATTTGCTAAATGTCCAATAGGCAAGTAAAGTCATAAACTTTGGAGTTATCATTCCTACTAGGCCAAAAAACCATCATTTCTTAGTAAGCCTTTACAATTCACTATTAAACTTTATGGGACTGTAAATTGTCTGGGCTATCAAATGAGAGACTTAGATAGCTGTCATATTAGAAGATATTCCAGCATGATATTAAAAAAAAAACCTCACAAGTCATCAGTCAGCTGTATTTCCGAATAGTTCATCTCTTCCTCTCACAGTAGACAACTGTCTCAGCCCGTAGTCATTAAGCTGCTTTGCTGTCTCACTCCCCAATGTGGAGTACAGAGATCATCCAGCAGCAGGAATGAGATGCCAGAGGGTTCCCCATTGTTGGGTGGAATTAGAAGGCTTGGTTGTTTTTTTTTTTTTTTTTTAAATCAGAGAGGAGAAACTCTAATAGAAGAAGGAAGCTGACTGAGAGTGAAAAGGAGCAGTTGATTTTGAAGGGGTGAAAACATGGGGGATGAAGACGCTCAGGTATTATACAGGCTGACTCTGTGGCTTCCGTGTTCTTAGAGCTATAACCTCTCTGTTTTCTGGAAGGAGAAGGGGATGGCTAAATGTTGCCATCCAGAGTCTACAGGGAAAAGGCAATGGCACCTCACTCCAGTACTCTTGCTTGGAAAATCTCATGGGCGGAGGAGCCTGGTAGGCTACAGTACATGGGGTCGCTAAGAATTGGACATGACTGAGCGACTTCACTTTCACTATTCAGCTTCATGTATTGGAGAAGGAAATGGCAACCCACTTCAGTGTTCTTGCCTGGAGAATCCCAGGGATGGGGGAGCCTGGTGGGCTGCCATCTACGGGGTCACACAGAGTCGGACATGACTGAACCGACAGAATCTACGGAGAATGGTGATGGAATCTTTGCCTTTGAGACTCTCCCTACATCTCATGTTTGCTCTCCATGGCTTTAGAGTTCCTTTCTTTGTGGTTCCTTGGCAGGACCTAATCTGTTTCTCTTGTCATCCACAGTGGTATAGATGTTCACTATGCAGTTACCTTCAATGGGGAGGCCATCAGCAATACCACCTGGGACCTAATTAGCCTACATTCCAACAAGGTGGAAACCATGGTCTTGTAGAATTGGATGATAAGCCCACTGTTGTTTATACAATTAGTAACTTCCGAGATTATATTGCTGAGACACTGCACCAGAATTTTTTGCTGGGGAGCTCTTCTTTGAATCCAGATCCTGACTCCCTTCAGCTTATCAGTGGTAAGTTGTATAACCATTAAGTCCTTGTATAATTTTTGTTTCTTTTCCAGTATATTCTCATAAAGTGAAATTCCCAATATATATATATGGTTCTTAGCACTCTCTAGGCTGCATCAGATAGAAACCATCCTGATCTAAATGGTGCTTTAGCTTTATTTCCAGATAGTTCATATTTTCCTTTCCCTGTCTTAGTTCATAGTCATTAAGCTAATGACTGTTAGCCATGCAGCTAATTCGGGTAGATTAATCAGAGGTTTCTGGTGAATGAATGGCATGAGGATTAAGATATGCAGTAGGCAAAATGAGGCTGTTTAGGATACTAAATCCATAAATAGCATAGTGAGGTCTTATTTTTATGTGGAGCCTGGGGTGGAGCTACCTTCTAGAAGGTGTCCTAGAAAGAGGTCAATAATTCTCAGCAAGTTTACAAAAGCTTTAGGATATCCAGCACAAACTAATTCAGGTGCTTTGCCTTTCAGTAGATGTACATTTCAATTGCTCAGAATTTTGTTCCTAAAATACATTTCTGTTGTTACGCCAGCTTCAGAGCTCTGAATGGCTGCAGCTTCCTAGGTAACTTGATCACCATTAAAAGATATATTCATCTTTGATTTCATGCTACTGGTTTTCCATAGAAGACAAGTTAACTGAACACACAGTCAAGAAAAAGTTTTGGAAAGTACTTATTTTCCAAAAATAAAGTTTGATTTTTGATTGATACCTTTATGTCAGTGTAGTGAAAAGTGAAAGTGAAGTCGCACAGTCATGTCTGACTCTTTGTGACCCCATGGACTGTAACCTACTAGGCAACTTGGTCCATGGGATTTTCCAGGCAAGAGTACTGGAGTGGGTTGCTATTTCCTTCTCCAGGGGATCTTCCAGACCCAGGTGTCAGTGCAGTAGGAACAGGTAAATACAGAGATTTTGCTTCTATTTTTGGTATATACATCAAATCACCTTTCTTACAACCCCCTTTTTAAAATTTTTATTGATTCCTTCTCTCCTCCAGGAAAAATCGTTCTATTTTTTTGTCTGTGTTCACATACATTATATAAATGCCTCTCATATTGTTTTATTTATCTCTCTGACATAGAGAACACTTCCACAAGAGGAACTTGGCTTTATTAATATTTATAGTCTCAATATCATCAAAGTCTATAGCAACTAGTGAGGATTCAGTAAATCTTACTGAGTTGAATTATATAATCTACTCTCTTAACTTTGTGACTCTTTAGTATTGGTATAATGATTAAGTCTCTGGTGTCTTACCCTGTTTTCCAAAGGTATTTCTGCCAAAAAGGAAATAGTTTTGCTGCCAAAAAGGAAACAGTTTTGCATAATTTTCTCCATTTTTGGCATCACCCAAATGAATTGGAATTTCAGTTCAACTTTCTTTTTAAAATGAAAAAAAAAATCAATTTTAGAACAGATACTTCATAGGAATCTTGAAAAGAGTAAAAAATGCTTGAGAAAGGAAAGAAAATAGGAGTGTTCGAAATGTAACAATGGGAAGAATATTTATGTTGGAGTCTTATAATTTAGATAGATGGTGCTGATATAAGTAAAATATTTGAATAAAGTATCAAGCATTTTCTAGGCAAGATCTTTCCATTTGTTCTACCCAAATTTAAGCTTATAAAAAGGAAGAACTTGGTTTTTAATTGTCTCTGAACCTTAAACACAGTAGTGTCTCAACTAAAAATTTCTTTAATGTTATTCTTTCTTTAGTGAGAGGGGTTTTACTTCCCCAAAGTGAAGACCAAGTTTGGAACATTCAAAGTTCAAGTCTTCAGCAAGCCCTGCCATCTATTCTGGTAAATATGTTTCTGTGTTTTATGCCTAGAACCAGCCTCTAAAACTTCTCTTCTTTGTACACCTACCTGCTTACTTTGGCATCATGGATTCCCCAAGCTGTTCCTATTTCAAAATATTCTCTTACATCATCCTTGGAATATTATTCATAGTTGTCAACTCATGGACCCAACCATGAGCAGATAATTTAAGCCTTCTGCAGTGGTTAAATGAAGTCCATACATTCGGCATTGCCAAAGTCCGCAGATGGTAGAAAGCTTATTTGTGGTTCATATTTGTTTGGTGATAATTAAACTGTAAGTGGCCACTGAGTTGTTCTCTAAAAGTTACCCAGAAATGTAAATTCGATGTACATAGGTACAGAGTATAGCTTTTTGTTACAGGGACTGTATTGAAGAAAATGTTTATAGATTCCAAAGCCTATAGAATAGTGTGCAATTGGAAAAGAGAGAAAGAGTAAAAATAGTGTGCTTGGTTGACAAATGACAAATATTGCTGGAATTCTAAATCAGCCTCCCTTTATCCTGGGAAGAAAACATTCCCATTTGCACAGAAACAGCATGGAATGAACTTTTTTTTGTTCCTACCACTCAACTCCCCTGGGTACACTTCTGTCCCTTCAAACCTCCACTTGCCATGACACCTACCCAGAAGCAACCAGTCAAAAAGAAAGTAGCTTCCTGCAGTGTCGGTAACCAACAACCACAATACCACTGAAGACCTAACTGTCTACAACGATTCCAGGATCTTCTGTTATCACATAGTTGCACCATGGACATTCCCTTCTACATTCTCCACTCCTTCTACCCTCCCAAGACTTCTTTTCTGTTTCATATGGCAGAAAAGAAACTAATGTTAAATTAATTTCAAACATCTGTTTCTTGGCTTTCATCCAGCAGTGGAAATTTAGAAAGTCTGCCTCAAACTGGCTTGACCATCAACATGAGCAGCCCTTCCTTCTGCTCAGGTGTAGAGCAACTCAGTTTTGAAATGTGGAGTCACTGGAAATAGTCTTTTCACCAAGTTCCATACATAATGGAGAAAAAAGGTTAGAGAGAGATTGACATCAGAGATTACATTCATTGGGTGTTTGTTTATTCATCCACTTATTCATTCAAGTATATTTATTCTGTCCTTTTCATGTGCCAAGTGCTGGGGAGACTAAGATGAATAAGGTGTGGTCTTGTTTACAAGAGGTAGTTTCCAGTCTGGTGGTGGTAGACAGACTTGTACACAAATAAGCTGGTGCTGTCATAGGAGTTCATTCAGGGTGTGGTGGCAGGGAGTGGTGATCCATTGCAAACACGTGCCTCTGGCCTCTGTTCCTTCTGATCCCATTCTGGTCAGGGCTTCTGTCACCACAGATCTGTGATGATAACTTAGAATGATGTAAAGACACAAATTTTATATAAGCCAGGGTTTGCAAACTTGAGATGAGCTGACTAGATCCAGCTATAGGCATATGCTTTAGAGCTATTTTTTTTAAGCCAATTTTTTAAAATTAGGAGTTTTTTTTTTTAATAAAAATGCAGATTTTCAATTTCTTTTGAAAACCAGAAGATCCGATATCATTTTCCATTGCAAGAAGTAGCTAGAGCTTGGTTGAAAGAGGCTGCCCATTTAGTTATGGCAGACACTGACCTACTGTACTCATTTGTTCATTTATGTTGCTTGTTCTGTGGGTCTATTTGCATTTAAGCCAACTCCTTGGTTTTTCAGTTTGAGGAGACATTGGAATGTTCAGTTCAGTTCAGTCATTCAGTCGTGTCTGACTCTTTGCAACCCCATAAATCACAGCACGCCAGGCCTCCCTGTCCATCACCAACTCCTGGAGTTCACTCAGACTCATGTCCATCGAGTCAGTGATAACATCCAGCCATCTCATTCTCTGTCGTCCCCTTTACCTCCTGCCCCCAATCCCTCCCAGCAGCAGGGTCTTTTCCAATGAGTTAACTCTGCATGAGGTGGCCAAAGTACTGGAGTTTCACCTTCAGCATCATTCCCTCCAAAGAAATCCCAGGACTGATTTCCTTTAGAATGGACTGGTTGGATCTCCTTGCAGTCCAAGGGACTCTCAAGAGTCTTCTCCAACACCACAGTTCAAAAGCATCAGTTCTTTGGCACTCAGCTTTCTTCACAGTCCAACTCTCACATCCATATATGACCACTGAAAAAACCATAGCCTTGACTAGACGGACCTTTGTTGGCAAAGTAATGTCTTTGCTTTTCAATATGCTATCTAGGTTGGTCATAACTTTTCTTCCAAGGAGTAAGCGTCTTTTAATTTCATGGCTGTTAATAAGACATGAAAGAAAGTGAAAGTGAAGTCGCTCAGTCGTGTCCAACTCTTTGCGACCCCATGGACTATAGCCTGCCGGGCTCCTCTGTCCATGGGATTTTCCCAGCAAAGGAGCTGGAGTGGGTTGCCATTTCCGTCTCCAGAGGATCTTCCTCACACAGCGATCGAACCCAGGTCTACCTGCATTGCAGGCAGAGGCTTTATCCTCTGAGCCACTAGGGAAGCTAATGACATGGAAGAAAAGTATGATTAATTAGAAGTGTCTGGTTATTGCTTCTCCCCTTCCTCCTCCTCCTTCCTCTCTGTCCTCTCTACTCTAATAGAAGTGAGGTTTTTGTTGTTTTTTTAAACCAAGTTTTATTTTTAGAATTTATTTTAGAGGCAGTAATTTGGGGATATTGAATTTGACACCTTTTGGCCTTCTGATTTGGAAACTCACTTGATGCACAGTGTGCTTCCTGTAGCACTTAGCAAGCTTTTCAGTTGGCATTAGCAGAACTGAAACTGGCCAATATAATATTGAACCTGTTGATATACTACACTGAGTTAAAAGAAGAATTCGGGAGTTGAATTTGTTACTATGAGAACATCTATTCATATAAAAATAAATGAAGTGCTATTCCTGGCATGTATGTGTTTACCTTTCAAAATATATGAGAAAGCCTCATTGCCATGCCATTTTTTTTTAGGGGGTACTTGTTTGGAATAGATGGTCTTCTTTCTTTATTTAAAAAAAATCAAGTTGTTTTACTTCACATTTTATGTTGCTCACCTGTGACTTAACTTTCAGAATTATTGTTTTAATTTTTATAAAATGAAAAGGAATTTAGTTTACAGGTATATTGAAATCATGTATATTGCTTGAGGATTTTTTTTTCATTAAGGATTCAATTGCCTTTCCTAATGTGTGTCAGGTCATAGGCTCTGTCTGATAAAACTCAAATTCTTAAGCATAGGTTGAGGAGCTTAGTCATCTCCCCGGAATTCTGAAAAAATGCACACCTAGAATTACAACAGTATAAATATACTTGACTCAACTGGAAGCACCGGTGGCTTTAACACATTTCTAGAAGTGGTTTTAGATAAGAGGAAAGCAAGTGAGTTCTCTGGTATGGTATGATTCTTATCATCATAACAACTTTTTTGAGGGACAGAACTTAGTATTGACTAAATGGCTTTCTTACTTAAAATTGAATACATATATAATTTTAGGATAAAATGAAAAAATGAGAAAGGAAGAAACTTTCCCTTATATGCAAATAGCTTCTATATTCAACATAGCAGACATTTAAATATTAGAAAATGGTCTTTCCTCCTTTCTCTGCTCTTTTTCACCTGAGTCTTTTGGATCTTTGCACACATGCCAGCCTGAATGAGAACTGACTGCCAAATCTTCTAGCTCTAGTTTCTCCTCTGGAAATCCTTTTGCCCTCTGGGTATATACACTTATAGGTATTCGTCAACAAAAAGTCCAATATGGTGCGTGAAGCCCAAGGACAGAATTCTAGTAACTCAGAATCTAGTTCAGACTTTTTTTCTCTGTTTTTTGTGACTGTGGGCATTTCCCGTCTATGAACCTCAGTTCCTTATTTTTAATAGGCAAGTTTTGACTAAATGATTCTTAAGAGTCTTTCTAGTTATAAAACTTGGTACTTTTATTATGTTCACATATATGTGCATGCTCTGCCCCACTTCCTAACATAAGATTTTTGTAAACCAAAGGATGGCCTTATAAAGCACTAAACCTTTGGCGAAACAAAAGCTTCTTTGTTTTACTTCTACATTCTGGACTTCAATTTGTTGTCTTTTCGTTTATCTGGAATTGAACTCTGGAATTGTTCTCTCCATCTGGGCGATTCTTTTTATTTCCCCTTTCTTAAGATATAATTGACATAGAACATTATATAAATTTAAAGTGTACAAGATGATGATTTGATATATATTGTGAAGTACTTATCACAGTAGAGTTAGTTAACAGCTCCATCACTTCACATACTTACTTTTTTTTGGTGGTAAGAACATTTAAGAGTTACTCTTTAGACAAATTTCAAGTTTATAACAGTACTGTTGACTATAGCCACCATGTTGTACATTAGATACCCAGAACTTATTTGGTTTATAGCTGCAAGTTTGTACTCTTTGGCTGATATCTCTCCATCTCCTCACCCCCAGCCCTTGGAAAACACCATTCTGCAACTGTTTTTATGAGTTTGGCTTTCTCAGATACAGTATTTGACCTTTTCTTCTGATTTAGTTCACTTGCATAATGCCCTCCAAGTCCATTCATATTGTCACAAATGGCAGGACTTCTTTCTCTTTAATGGCTAGATAATATTCCATGGTTTGTGTGTAACGCTTCTTTATCCATTTATCCACTGATGGACACTCAGATTGTTTCCATATCTTACTATTCTGAATTATGCTGCATGAGCATGAGAGTACAGAGAACTCTCTGACACACTGATTTAGTTTTCCTCAGCCATATATCCAGAAGTGGGATTGCTGGATCACATGGTAGTTCTGTTTTTAATTTTTCAGAAGAAACTGTATACTGT
The DNA here is from genome assembly GCA_006408675.1 of Madoqua kirkii. Lineage (NCBI taxonomy): Eukaryota > Metazoa > Chordata > Mammalia > Artiodactyla > Bovidae > Madoqua > Madoqua kirkii. Next base: position 71,097 of record SJYC01074382.1, read on the forward strand.
TTGCCACAATGGCTGTACCTATTTACATTCCCACTAACAGTGCACATGGGTCCCTTTTCCACACACCTTTGCCAGCACTTTTATCTTTTTTGAAAATAGCCATTCCAACAGGTGTGAGATGATGCTTTGTTGTGGTTTTGATTTGCATTTCCCTGTTAAAGGTGATTTTTGAATGCCTTTTCATATAACTATTAGAATATTTTCTTTCTGTTTTTCTCAGACCTCTTATGGATGTACCTTCTGCATTCTTCTTGCTACCTCTCGTGGCAGATTTCTTACCCTTGTGTGCCCTCTCTTGATCCTGCAGTGCACCGGGCCGAGTGATGATAGCTTTCCTTTTGCTTTTCCAAGGGAAGTGCAGAAGCTAAAGTTTGTCATCTCTCCCTGGCCTATAGATTCAGGCTGGCTTTCTGTTCACTAGCTGTCTGCCGAAGCTCGCTCTGTCTGCCATGGGGAAGGTGTGGAGAGGTGTGTGTGTGGGTGAGGCACACACAGTACTGGAGGTGCCCATGGGCTATGCAAGGGGGATCAACGGGCACAGTGTTTTGGCAACTCATGGTCAGACCTCCTGATGGAATCTGTCATGCAGTTAGTAGGCTCTGTATCCCTTTAATACATTCAGAGTCCTGGCTGCTCTTCTTTCAGCTTCTTTCCCTCCCCTAGTTGTGCATCTTACAACTCAGTACTCTGGACAGACAGAGAAATACAAGGACCTGCACAGCTGGGGCGGCCAGAGACTAACACACACTCTCACTTTCCTCTGTGTAGAAATCTCGTGCAGAGTGGTGCTCTCTTGGCCATGGGCTCTGTTGCCATGCGGGAGGGATGAGGTGGGTAAAGTGAAACTGTTTCGCTTACCCTCAACAGTGTGTCTGAACTTGGATTTAGTGGTGTTTTGGGAGCTACTCTGTTGGACTCTTGGACTTGCACAAAGCTTCTCTCATTTACGGGTGATCGTCCAAGTTATTGTTCTCCAGTGGCTCCCAGATTGTGTCCAGGAGGGCCTGGAGTCAGTTCATGGCCACCTCAGGTCCACAGCCAGGGCTGAAGTCTCTATGCTTATTAACCAATGTGCTGCCAGGTGGGCCAGGCTCCTTCGGGGTCCCTTGGTATACAGTACTGAATCCCACACTGACTTTGTCACTTTTGTCCACAAAGGGTGCAAATTGCTGTTGCTGAGAGTATGAGTTGGGAATGTCTTACTCATTCATCTTGCTGACATTACTCTGGCTCATTTTTGGGGACCCAAAAGGTTTTAGACTCTCTAGTCAGAAATATGAAGCAACTTTATGTATCTGTTTGGTGCTAGGTTATATAGGAGCACCATGTACATAGCTCAGTGATCACAAGCTACTTTCCCTATATAGAATTTTGAAGTTATGAAGGTTAAATTCATTCCTGGTGATGACATACTCTCTCTCTCTCTCTCTTTTTTTTTTTACTTTATTTTACTTTATAATACTGTATTGGTTTTGCCATACATCAACATGAATCCACCAAGGGTGTACACATGTTCCCCATCCTGAACCCCTCTCCCACCTCCCTCCCCATACCATCTCTCTGGGTCATCCCAGTGCACCAGCCCCAAGCATCCTGTATCCTGCATCGAGCCTAGACTGGCGATTCATTTCTTATATGATATTATACATATTTCAATGCCATTCTCCCAAATCATCCCACCCTTTCCCTCTCCCACAGAGTCCAGAAGACTGTTATATACATCTGTATCTCTTTTGCTGTCTTGCATACAGGGTTATCATTACCATCTTGCTAAATTCCATATATATGACATACTCTTAAATACTAAAATTTACTAGAAAAATGCCAGAAATCTTTCCCTTGATTTAAATCATCTTTTTGGCCTTACTCATGAATCAAGTTTTGATATCCTCAGGTTCACTTCTGATGAGAGAATTCCCGAGAGGTAATTTCTTATCCGAAATGGTTCTTTTTTTTTTTTTTTTTTTGTATCGTTTGCAGCAGTTACATCTAGTCTTTTGAGGATGGTCTTCCTCTTCCTTTGATATATATTTTGCTTTCCCTGTATATTCAGTTCATCAGACTCATATCACTAGACTCCAGTCTAATGCTCAGATGTGTCTTTGTCTAATTCCTATTTTTGACCAAGTCACATTGCCAAAAATATATACAAATATTGCACCATCCCCTTTTTGTCAGTTCTCTCTTTACTCTTTAGATTCTTTATTTCTAATTAAATTTTGCCAGAATGATACCATTTTTGGTTCATGTTGTTGTTTTAATCCATTCTCTTCTTCTTTTTCTGGCTATTTGTATTTCATCACAAATCTTGTAATCATCTTTTGACAAAAATGATGCAAATTTTTATGGATATTTAAAATACATTACACATAGAACATGGCTCAGTTAGGGTTTCAGTAGTAGCAGAACTCCCTGGATAGTAGTGCAAGGTTAAAGGAATGAAAAAGGAAATCTCAAAGTGTGCTGAGACTAACAGCAGTGAGAAGCCATTCCCATCCATTGAGTTTTAGGGCAAGGGGAGGAAATGCAGTGGCCAGAGCCCAGTAAGAGCTGAAGCTTCTGTTGTAGAGGGACAGAGCTACTGCAGGACACACAGTATGGAGGCTTAGAGGAAAGAAATACCTAATCTCTCACTTTTCCTGTTTTTTGATCTTCTGCTTCTAAACGTGCAAATTCAAACAGAAGACAGCTCGTAAGGGTGCAGGGGTAATGAAGTTATCAGGGAAGAGAAGGAGCCAGGGTTGTGACAGATAAAAATAATCAACAGGATGGCCCACTTAAAATAGGACCTAATTAGAAGAGTCTAAACAGGGAACAAAGTGTTGGTGTCACTGAGTTCCACAAAAGAACATTAGTTACTTAGTGTTTTTAGTTTAGAAATAGTAGATGAAACTGAGAGTATTTCTGCTGCTGCTGCTGCTGCTAAGTCGCTTCAGTCGTGTCCGACTCTGTGCGACCCCAGAGACGGCAGCCCACCAGGCTCCCCTGTCCCTGGGGTTCTCCAGGCAAGAACACTTGGAGTGGGTTGCCATTTCCTTCTCCAATGCATGAAAATGAAAAGTGATAGTGAAGTCACTCAGTCGTGTCCGACTCTTAGCAACCCCATGGACCGCAGCCTACCAGGCTCCTCTGTTTATAGGATTTTCCAGGCAAGAGTACTGGAGTAGGGTGCCATTGCCTTCTCTGAGAGTATTTCTATGTATACCCAGTGATCCACTGTGCATTTGTCACTAGAAGAAGGGATGAATTTGGACATGCTCAGTAATTTCTTGCCTCCTGTTTCCTCCTTTGTGATTAGGGGAGTGTGCTATCCACTGCTTCATCATGTGGAGCCTTGATGGAGAGACAAGGGAAAGTGTGTAGGCAAAGCATAAAAGACTATAATTAGGTGATGTAACTGGGTTGAGTCCCTCCATAGCTTAGTAGGTTGAGTTAGTTCATGGCCATAGACTAAACTATAGTTAGCCACCTTAAAATTGTATGTTTTTGTTTAAAAAGCATGTTAGGCTTGAGCATATGTGCCAGTGAAAGTTCACCACTCCAGGAATCTCCTGGAAGAGGGGGAAGGGATTCTGTTCAGAGTTTCTTCTTAGTTTTCATGGACATCATTTTGTTCATAGCTGTTCCAGGAATTCTAGTTTTCAGGCAGGTTTATGCTTGTGGAAATTTTCTTTAAGTTTCCAGTTAATGAGAAAATATAATGATTCAACAACTAAAGAAGTATTTTAGAAACCCAGGCTGGAATAATACACTGGGCATGTGATGAGGCTCCATCCTTTGCTGAGGAACCTTTAAGAATGTAATACCATATCTTGGTCCCTCTCTTAGACCAATTAAGTTAGGATCTCTGGGGTGTGTGGCTTGGGCATTAGAGTCTTTAAAAAATCTGCATGAGATTTTAATACTATTTAGAGTAGAGAATTATTGATCTTTTCTATTTTTCTTTTTCAGTTTTCACCTAGGAAATATTTTATGAATTCCTTCTATGCATATGACACATCCTGGGTTTTGTTATTCAGCATAGATTGAAATATATAAACTCCTATCCAGTGTCATGGCCTTTTTACCCATTAACATCATCATTAAACCTTTTTACATAGACTGATCTTCACAAGATTAAATAATTAATATGTTCAAGGATTGTGCTCTGTCCACTTTTCCTGAATGTGTGCTTAGTCTCTCAGTCATGTATGACTCTTTACAACCCCATGCGTTGTAGTCTGCCAGGCTCCTCTGTCCATAGGATTCTCCAAGCAAGAATAGTGGAATGGATTGCCGTTCCCTTCTCCAGGCAATCTTCCCAACCCAGGGATCAAACCCAGGTCTCCTGTATTGCATGCAGTTACTTTACTGCCTGAGCCAACAGCTAAATTTTAAGATACATTAGTACTATGTTTGTAAAGGTGGCACTATAATTCACAGATATTGCTATAATTTGCAAATATGGCTACTTATTCAAGGTAAGAGACCACATTTCACTTGATGGCATTTCTTATAAAAGACCTGTAATTAATTTTTAATACCTTTCAGAATGATGAATAAAATTACCGATTGTTCTTCCTGCTGTGAGCAATGTGCTTAGGTTTTTGACAACGAAGTAAAGATATTGGTAACTTCTGTGTATTTAAAGCACACTAATAAGATAGAGGGAAAGGAACCATCTAAAGCAAGTGAAACAATGTTTTATCCCACAAACTCACTTTCTTTGGGATCTTTTAAAGATAACATGTCATCTGTTCCCACTTTTCAGGTGAGGTTCAAGTGATACGTGATTTTTCTCTAGATTTGCCAACTAGTAAGTGGTTGAATTGGGATTTAATTATAGATCTTTTTGCTTCTAGAGCCCATACCCCATCCCTTCTCCAATATTACATTGCCTTTTGTCCCTTTAAAATCTGGAAATGTAGATGGATGGATGATTATTTGAAATTATTTGTGTTTCTTTTATCTATGATATGATTTAGCCTCTTTTTGCCCCTCCAGGATGATACCCCTCAAGCTGAATGGCCCTCAGCAGACGAATCCACCACCAGCAGTATTTCACCACTTGGTTTCAGCTCTGGCCTTCCTTCAGCCGCTGGCAGGGAACTCTGGTCAGAAAGCCCTTTGGGTGATTTAGTGTCTACACCCAAATTAGCCTTTCCCTTGAAGGTGAGCCTCAGTTCTTCCCCGGAGGTTTTAGACGTTAGCGGCTTGACTCTTCATTCTGTCACCCCAGCAGTGCTTCAGACTGACCTGCCTGTGGCTTCTGAAGAAAGGCCTTCTGGGCCTCACTCGTTAGAAGATGGTAAGGAATTTTCATCACTTTGCATAATTTCTTGCATCAGATGACAGAGGTTTTTAAGAGAGCAAGAGACTAGGGTTAAAAGAAAGCATGGCCACATGCACCGGGAGGAAATGTCTTAGGAGAGTTGTGTGAGAAAGGCAGCAATCGGCTTTCATGTGTTGGAATGGAGAGTCCAAATAGGTAAATAATAAGAAATGAATATCTTGGGTGAGATCACCTAATAGATATTTTGAAGGTCCGGTTAAAGGAATATAATTAAATATATTACCATTTAAGATCTACTCTACTTGCTTGAATATTTTGGTAGTAAACAAACAGCCCCAAAGATTATGCCAGTATCTTTTAACAGGATTAATTTGGGGCCAGTAGAGATTTTTAGGTTGCATTAGGCTTGAGAAGGGGAAAGTCTAAACTAGGGAAGCTGTAGCAGAGATTAAGAAGTGAAAGTCAAGTAGATGATTTAGATGTGGCAAGAGAGGACAAATCAGTGAGACCCAGGGATAGAGTATAGGTGAAAGAGGAAGATGAATAAAGATATAAATAATGAGCCCAAGTTTTTGAACACTGGGTAAACCTGAAGAATGGTGCATAATAAACATAGCCAGGAAATGGGAATTCAATTTCCTAGGGAATTTTCTTCCTACGATTTTACTAGAGTTAGTCTTTGTTGTCAGTATGGCTACCAGCAGTTCTCTGTTTTCACAAGGTAAAAAACCCAAAGTGTTTGAAGATGAGTTATTTTAGTACCTGATATTTTGTTATCCTCAGGGAAGCGGGTTATAATCATGAGTGATTGTACCACATCACAAAAACATAATCATCCCTTCTTGTTTTTTGCTGGATTTGGCAAAGTAAAAGTCAGCAACTGTCTGTCATGATCTAATGGGAAAATACAGGTAGCTGGTTTTATTAAAACTGGGAATATATTTTGGCATCTTTGTAGATTGATTAATGGAAAACTCTATTTTTAGGATTAATGAAAGTTGAAGGGTCAGAAGATTTTCTTTCTGTTAATCCATTGCCTTCAAGTCCATTTGCTTATCCTGTGCCAAAAGAAACACCACCATCCATGGAAGACTCTGGGGTATCTTTGCCATCCTCACCATATCCAGTCTCCTCTGTCACATTTGATCTTCTTGCTAAAGAAGTAACTACACCGTTTGGCATGGACTCTTTGGCGTCCAAAGTCAAAGACCAATTAGAAGTGAGCACTTGGATGCCAGACACAACTATGGAAAAAGAGTTCATGTTTGAAAGTGGTTTGGGTTCAGGTCTGGGCAAAAGGAAGACCTGATTACCTGGCCATGGAGTGAGACTTCATTAGAGAAGAGCACTGAACCATTGTCCAAGTCATGGCTTGAAGCTGAGGATTCACTTTTGCTAACTGAGGGTATAGATGTGAAACTAGTTACAGATGACAAAACAGATTCTGCAGATCAACATACTGAGCATTCAGAATATGGGCCTTTTAAAGGGTCTACAAACTTTGCAGAAGATGAGCCCCTTGGTGGACCTACTGTGTCCTTTGCAGAGACCACAACTCATTCTGTATCTCCAATTCTACCCAAGCACACATCGGAGGTACCCGACATTGATTATTACTCAATTACCAAATCACCTCCTCTGCCGACATTTGTGGCAGTCTCTGCTTCTACTGATAAACCAGATCAAGTAGAACACTTTCTAAAGGAGGATATGGAACAGCCTACAGAGTCATTTAACCATGAATGGTTTGACAGTAAGATTTCAATAGAAAAGTCAGATGTGCAGCTTTTGAGGACCACAGTGCCAGAGTCAGATGTCATTTGGGCAAGAACTTCTCCCTTAGGGAAACTGTCCAGAGACACATTGGCAAGTACACCACAGAGTACTGACAAGCTCTGGTCGAAAGCTTCCATGACACAGTCTACCAAATTGCCTTTAACCATAAGTCCCACCCTGCTGGAAGATGAAGTCATTATGGGTGTACAGGATATTTCATTAGAGTTGGACCAGATAGGCACTGATTACTATCAGCCTGAGCTAATCCCTGAGGAAAGTGGCATGGTTGGTAGTTATGTGGAAATGTCTACAAATATCCACTCCACAGAGATGGCTGTTGTGGCTCAACCCACAAGAAGTGATGACTTGAGTCATACCCAAACCGTTGGAGCTGTGGTGGTTTTCTTCAGCCTCAGAGTGACTAACATGATGTTTTCAGAAGATCTGTTTAATAAAAACTCTTTGGAGTATAAAGCCCTGGAGCAAAGATTCTTAGAACTGGTAAGCATAAGAAGTGAAATATGGGCATTAGGAATAATCATATATGAACCACCCCTCTTTCCCCACAACATAAGATCTGAGCCAAGGAAAGTGTGGTCTGCTGTGGACTTTCCTATCATCTCCAAATAATGGCCTAGGGTTGGTAGGAAAAGAATGAGACAGGTAGATACAGAAAAAGAAAAACATAAATGTGGCATAACAGTGATATGATAACTTAGATATTGGATTTTTTAATTCTGTAATTTCTAGGACTGAAACAAGTTTAAGATTTATTTTCTCATTTTATTGTGAGATCAGTGCTTTGTAGGTACCTATAATGCTTTCACTGTCAGGATCTTTTAGTGAAACAGAGAATAAACTCTCTGGTGGCTAAAACTATGAGTTCCATGGATTTCCTAAATAACTCTGATAACCTTATGACTCAAATAATTCATAATTCATACTTTTGTTGATGAACAGTTTAAATAATGTAAACAGAATATATTTTGGAAAAGTGGAGAGGTTTGTCTTTCTTTGTTTTTGGTGTATTGAACAAAATGTAAAACTTTGTCAATAAACTGACCACTTTACATGTATTGTAGCTGGTTCCCTATCTCCAATCAAATCTCACTGGATTCCAGAATTTAGAAATCCTAAACTTCAGAAATGGCAGTATTGTGGTGAATAGCCGAATGAAGTTCACCAGGTCTGTCCTTCCTAATGTCACCAGTGCTGTCTATGTGATTCTGGAAGACTTTTGCACTACTGCCTACCAAACCATGAACTTGGCTATTGATAAATACTCCCTGGATGTGGAATCAGGTAATGATATTGAATACTATAATGGTTTCTTAGTGGAATCTAATTATTATTTGTGTGTATTTTCTTCCACACTGAATTGGGTACCCCAGTAAGTTCAACACTAGGTAAAAGAGGACTAAGTCAGGCAAATTTGCCGCATTTTGATAATTAGTAAATTATCTCTTCCAAGGATGTCAGTATCATTCTCTTTTCAGAAGGATTGTCCCACATGCTATCTTTATTTAGCTCCCATTCTCTTTTCTATCTGCTTCGCTTTTTCTCTCTTTTACTAATCCATTGAATCTGTTCTTGCTACCTCTGTATGTTGTGAACCCCATTAGATGTGAACTCTCTTGCCTTCTGTGTTATTCTTCTGTGTTGTTTTATCTATTTCCATTATTGTAACTCTAATATAAATGTCAGTAACTCTCTACATTCTTATATGCAGATCATGCTTATTTTCTGAGCTCCAGAATCTGTATCTAACTACGTAGTTGATTATCTCAACTTGGATATATTCTATGTATATCAAGCTTAGATTAATCCCTGAAGCCAAGACTGAGCCCTTGCTTTCCATCTCTTCGTACCTGCCAACTAAATCTGCTTCTGTCAGCTTGTCTCTGTTGTTAAATGGAAATTATATCCATTCCACTACTGAAGCCAGATACATAGAAAGTCACTTTGATACCTCAGTTTCCATCACCTCTAACTTTTAGTCACTCACTGAACTTACATTGATTCTGAATTCCAGATATCTCAGACCTATGTGTTTTTCCCTGCCTTCACTGCTCCTTCTTTAGGCCAAACCATCATCATCTTTCATTTGGACCAGTTTCCCCACTGTCTCTCTTTTTTTCCCTCCCTCTCACCCCCTCCCTTTCGTTTTCCAGACAGCAACCAGGGCACTCTTTCTAGAGCATTGATCAAATTATTTCACTTTCCTGCTTAAAATACTTTCAGTGGCTACCTGGTTCAGTAACCACAGGCCTGGTTCCTGTCTTCTTCCCTAGTATCACCCAGTGAAACGAACTTTTTTACTCACTGTGTTCTACTCGGACTATCTTGTTTTGGGTTCCTTTGATTCCCCAAACTTTTCTTGTCTTGAAACCTTTGCACACTCTGTCTTCTTTGTTTGAATCTCTTTCCCCTCTTGGCTGACTTCTGCTTACCCTTTATGCCTCTGTTCAAATGTCTCTTCCTCAAGACTTTCACTGATTCATCCATAATCTAGACTGGTTCTTTTCCCTCTGTAGAATTTATAGCTATTGTAATCATGCTAATTTATGTACATAGTTCTTAATAACTATTTTTCCCAGTGGAACTATCCACACAGACTGAGATTTTGTCTGTTTATTTAGCCACTTTGTAGCCAAAATCTCTGCATATAGAAGGTACTCAAAAATATTGTGAATGAATGAAATAAACCATTATTTTTATTTGAAAGACTTGGATGCAGAGAATACTGGTGGATGCTCAGACTTTTTTCCTTTTTACCTTCTGCATACCAGAGGAGTGTGGTTTTGAGTAGGAGTAAGATGGAATGTCTGGGTTTGAATTTCTCCAGTGCCCTTTACTCTCAAACTGGTTTGGAAGTCAGCCCTATTCTTAACCAGGAAAGAAGCAAACATTCTTTCCTTTGAAATCCATGAAGGATCATTATTCATTGAAAGTGAGGAAAATGATTTAGCTAATTCCCCTATATCTGCATCTCTTGCCACTTGAGTTCTTTAAGGACATTTGCACATTTTTTGCCATGTGGTCTTGTGGTATAGTGGAAGAAGCAATTAATTATAATTTGGAAGGCCTGGTTTCTTGCCTCTGCTCTGCCATTTATCATTTGTGTGATCCTAGATGAGCTGTTTTATCTCTGAACCTTACTCCCTTATATAGCAAACTGGATATTTCTTGGCTAGTATTTCATGGGGCTATTCTAAGGATTAAACAAATAGCATATATAAAAGCATTTGACTAGCCATATAAATGCAAGCAGTGATGATTTATAAAGCTTTTGCAAAAATCTACCCACTTCTTTTTGCAGAGAAGTATTTAAATAAGTACATTTACTTCAATTTTGTATGTAACTCACGTGTCAGATATATGCCAAGTCATCCAGGTTTATAGAACCACCTTTTTCCTTAATATTCAAATGAATTTGCATTCATCCTCATCATGTGCAGTGTAAAACCTGCATCCTAGCCCCTCCAAGCCCAAACATCTCTAGGAATTATCAGAGAATTTAACTATTTCTTAAATTTCCAGTCTCACCACATGACCCTTGTGATTGTTCTTTATGTTAATCCAACACAGATCACAGTCCATATTTTCCCAAAGTACCCTCAACACAGGGCAGTTGATTTCCATCAGATATTTGCTGATGATATGAGGGTGATAAAGGAGTTTTTGTCATAGTACAGAAAATGAGTTTAAAAAATATTATCGTTAGGTATATATAACCCCAAATTTCTCAGCTACACTTTCAAAGGTGTCTTTTAACAGCCGATTTTTCCTCCAGGACAGAATCAACTGCTGCATTACTCTGGCACTTCTGGCTATTTTTCCAGACCTTCTTCATATTTCCTCTTCTCCCTTTTTCTGGGACCCATCAATCCTTTCCTTTACCTGTCCCTGGAAATCCAGAATATAATTCATTCTACAGTTTAGATCACTGTTTCCTATCTCAAGCATAGCTCCAAGTCTCCCTCTGTTTTCCCATAAGGTCATTAAATATTCGTCCAAATGGAGAGCTATCCATTCTGAACATCTACCTTTAATCTGCACAAAAGACTAGAAAGAGACTTTAAAATGCCAGTCTCTTATTTGCATAATTAAAATAGTGGTCTCAGTCTCTTTCCTTGATTGGAAATAAAAGGGGACAACATTTATCTTTTCCCCCTTATGGATTCTACTTTTTCTTTCCCTAGGCACTCACCTACACCCATAGAATGGTCACAGAGTTTTAGAAATTTTAAATAGAATTTTCCTATTACACATATATTTTTAGCTAAATAAAATATTATTTTATTTGAAGATTGGCTACAGATAAGATTGACTTGTCTCTTGCTTAATTTATTTTCACATCTAGTGTCTCATAAATTCTTGAACTTCCATCAACAAAGTGGGACTGTGCAATACCATCCTTTGCTGTTGCTCAGTTGCTAAGTCGAGTCCAACTCTTGGGGACCCCATGGACTGCAGGACATCAGGCTCCTCTGACCTCCGCTACCTACTAGAGTCTGCTCAAATTCATGTCCATTGAATCAGTGATGATATCTAACCATCTCATCCTTTGCCACTCACTTGTCCTTTTGCCTTCAGTCTTTCCCAGGATCAGAGTCTTTTCAGTGAGTCCACTCTTCACATCAGATGGCCAAAGTATTGGAGCTTCAACTTCAGCAACAGTTCTTCCAGTGAATATTTAGGGTTGATTTTCTTTAGGATTGATTGGCTTGATTCTGCAGTCCAAACGACTCTCAAGAGTCTCCACCAGTATTACAATTCGAAAGCATCAGTTCTTTGGTACTCAGCCTTCTTTATGGTCCAACCCTCACATCCATACATGAAAACTGGGCAAACCATAGCTTTGACTATATGGACCTTTGTTGGCAAAGTGATGTCTGCTTTTTAATATGCTATCTAGGTCTGTCATAGCTTTCCTTTCATGGAGCAAGTGTCTTTTAATTTCATGGTCATACTTACCATCTGCAGTGATTTTGGAGCCCAAGAAATAAAATCTATCACTGCTTCCACTTTCCCCCTTCTATTAATTCTTGAACTTCCATCAACAAAGTGGGACTGTGCAATACCATCCTTTGCTGTTGCTCAGTTGCTAAGTCGAGTCCAACTCTTGGGGACCCCATGGACTGCAGGACATCAGGCTCCTCTGACCTCCGCTACCTACTAGAGTCTGCTCAAATTCATGTCCATTGAATCAGTGATGATATCTAACCATCTCATCCTTTGCCACTCACTTGTCCTTTTGCCTTCAGTCTTTCCCAGGATCAGAGTCTTTTCCAGTGAGTCCACTCTTCACATCAGATGGCCAAAGTATTGGAGCTTCAACTTCAGCAACAGTTCTTCCAGTGAATATTTAGGGTTGATTTTCTTTAGGATTGATTGGCTTGATTCTGCAGTCCAAACGACTCTCAAGAGTCTCCACCAGTATTACAATTCGAAAGCATCAGTTCTTTGGTACTCAGCCTTCTTTATGGTCCAACCCTCACATCCATACATGAAAACTGGGCAAACCATAGCTTTGACTATATGGACCTTTGTTGGCAAAGTGATGTCTGCTTTTTAATATGCTATCTAGGTCTGTCATAGCTTTCCTGTCATGGAGCAAGTGTCTTTTAATTTCATGGTCATACTTACCATCTGCAGTGATTTTGGAGCCCAAGAAATAAAATCTATCACTGCTTCCACTTTCCCCGTTCTATTTGCTGTGAGGTGATGGGATCAGATCCCATGATCTTAGATTTTTAATGTTGAGTTTTAGGCCAGCTTTTTCACTCTCATCTTTCACCCTCATCAAGAGGCTCTTTAGTTCCTCTTCACTTTCTGCCATTAGTTGTATTATCTGCATATCAAAGGTTGTTGGTATTTCTCCAGGCCAAACTTGATTCCACCTTGTGATTCATCCAGCCTGGCATTTCACGTGATATGCTCTGTATATAAGTTAAATAAACAAGGTAACAGTATACAGCCTTGTTGTACTCCTTTCCCAATTTAAAGTCAGTCTATTGTTCCATGTCCAGTTCTAACTGTTACTTCTTGACCTGCATATAGGTTACAGGTTTCTCAGGAGACAGGTAAGGTTGTCTAGAACTCCTGTTTCTTTAAAAATTTTCCAGTTTGTTCTGATCCACAAAGTCAAAAGCTTTAGCATAATCAATGAGGCACTCCTTTGCTTTCTGCATGATCCAACAAATGTTGGCAATTTGAACTCTGGTTCCTCTGCCTTTTCTAAACCCAGCTTGAACATCTGGAAGTTTTCATTTCATGTACTGCTGAATCCTAGCTTGAAGGATTTTGAGCATAACATTGCTAGCCTGTGAAATGAGAGCAGTTGTACAGTAGTTTTTATCATTGTTTGACATTGCCCTTCTTTGGGATTGAAGTGAAAAAGAACCTTTTCCAGTCCAGTGACTGCTGCCGAGTTTTCCAAATTTGATGGCATATTGAGTGCATTACTTTAATAGCATCATCTTTTAGGATTTGAAATAGCTCAAGCTCAGCTGGAATTCCATCATCTCCACTAGCTTTGTAGTAATGCTTCCTAAGGCTCACTTGACTTCACACTCCAGGGTGTCCGACTCTAGATGAGTGACCATACCACTATGGTTATCTGGTTTATTAAGACCTTTTTAGTATAGTTCTCCTGTGCATTCTTGCTACCTCTTCTTAATCTCTTCTGCTTCTGTGTCCTTGTGTCCAGATTTCCCTCTTTTTATAAGGACACTAGGTATTGGACTTTGGGTAACCTAATCCAGTATGACCTCATCTTAGCTTGATGGTATTTTCAAAGACACTATTTCCAAACAAAGTCATATTCCAAGGTTCTAGGTGGGCATGAATTTTCAGGGAACACTACTCAACCCAATACCTCCCTTGTCATTCCTACATAGGGCCAAGAAAGATTAGCTACAGAGAACCTACAAATTCCAAGGTCACAGATTCGTGCAAAATGTCTTGAATTTTCACAGCAGCAAGGAAGTTATTGATTCTCAAAGCAATATTAATTTACCTGGAAACTGATGCTTTTTGTTTTTCAACCTTTCCTTCATCTTCTAGCTAAACCTTATGCTTTTTCATATAGATGAGTTCATGGGTCATTTCCAGTGATTTCTTCTATTTGTGGTGTCTTCACTACCATTTGCCTTTTTGTAGTTCAGAGATTGCCAGTGAAGAACATGCAGTTTTACCATGATAGGATGGAAGGCCATCTATGGTCAGTTCTTATATCGTTTTTGATCTGGTTTCATCTTAAATAATTTTTTTAAATGTCACTTTCTCTCATCCCATGAATGGAAAATGGAATTACTAAAGCCAAAATACTGTTGAGAATGGCCTGTTGAGGTGGTATGGGGCTGATAATGTTTTAATGATACTAACTTTCACAAATCTCAGATGTTCTTAGACTGCTCTTTCGGGGCTGTACTCATCCCTGAGGCTTCCACCAGTTCTTCTCTATACTCTGTTTCTCTATCTCATGTTCTCAGTGAGGTGAGGGTAGGAGTAGGCCAGCCTCACATGTGGAGTAGAGGACCACGACAGCAGAAAAGGGTTGCTGGAAATGAATGGTACATGAAAACTGTTTAATTTAGACCTGTAATTCATAAGTTTTAAATCTTCTACATGCTTCCTATATAAAACAGGTCAAGGCTCACCCAGGTCACTGGATCCTATAGTTTAGCTCTGCATTTCAAAGAAATTTGATAAAAGCTATCATCAATCAAGGGTGAATCAGAAACTTTTTGTGGTGTGGGTGATATATTTCAGTGATTCAAGAAGGGGATTTTCCCATGGTACTTTGGATGGGAGACCCTTATTAGAGGGTCTTCTTATACCCCAGTTTCTATGTTTTGCCTTTCCTTATACCATTCTCTGGTTTGTTTGGTATTTTAGGTGATCAAGCCAACCCTTGCAAGTTTCAAGCATGCAATGAGTTTTCTGAGTGTTTGGTTAATCCCTGGAGTGGAGAGGCGGAGTGCCGGTGCTACCCTGGGTACCTGAGTGTGGAAGAGCTGCCCTGTCAGAGTCTCTGTGACCTACAGCCCAACTTCTGCTTGAATGATGGGAAATGTGACATCATGCCTGGACATGGGGCTATTTGTAGGTATGTCGTAGGGAGAGATTTCAGCTTCACAAGGTTAGAGATACTTCCTGTGAAGAAACAGATCTGTGCCTATGATGTTAAGATGATCACAACAATTTTTATTAGAGAAGTTATATCTAGGTAATAGATGTGGTGATGGTTTAGTTGCCAAGTCATGTCTGACTCCTGTGACCCCATGGACTGTAGCCCATCAGGCTCCTCTGTTCATGGGATTCTTGTTCTTCCAGGCAAGAATACTGGAGTGGATTGCCATTTCCTTCTTCTTCCTGACCCAGGAATTGAACCCAGGTCTCCTGCACTGCAGGCAGATTTTTTTTCCCAACTGAGCTACCAGATGGGTGCCATCTAGTTCATATGTGAAGACTGAATCAGTTAATAGGCCTAAATGATACCCAGTTCAATGGATTATTTTATCTTATGTTCTACGAAGCTGTAAGAAAAACATTGCCTAGTGTCTTCTGGAGAGTACTTAGAGTAGTTGGAGATCTTTGTGTAATGGTTTTTAGTGGTGATAACAAGGCAATTGCTGCTCAAATTGTGTTTTGATATATAATCAACACTTTATACTATATCTGAAACAGAGGAGTTTTATTGTTCTATTTGAATTGTTTTTAATAGCATTGGACTGCTCTTGGTCAAAATGAGTATTCAGAAATAAAGAATAGCAAGTATTTAAAGTTGTGATATTTTAAGTATCTAATTTCTATTTTTTAAAAGTAGAGTCAAAGAAAATATACCAGACAGATGAGCCGATTCAGGCAGACTTCCCTGGTCACTCTACTTAAACAGAGCAGAACCAACCATCCTCCCTACCACATCCAACCAGTCACAAGGTGTGAAGGGGAGGATGCTGAGAACAAGTGGGAGGGAGACCTCAGTAAGAGGACAGTCTGTGAATTTCAAAAGGGGAAAGTATTGGCATCAGTGTCAAAAGCAGAGGAAATAGGTGGAAATGATTCAGATATTCTGTATGTAAAGTTTGGCTATAAAACTAAGAGGACAAATAGTCTCTTGATTTTCAAAGAAATGAATCTGATTTTATAAAGCAGTGATTGCTGCTCTGGGAATTGAGGATGCTTTTGCATAGCGTGTGGCCTTGTAGTTTGGAGGATCTCTGCAGAGTGGTGGAAGGATGTGAGGAGTATGGGGACCTGGGTTCTAGACCAGCTCTGTTGCTGACAAATTGTGTGATCTAACTCCAGTTTTTTTCTTTATCAAAAACGGGCCTGTTTTTCATTATCCATAAACAACAGAGTTGACTAGAGTACTTTCTGTAAGTCTAGTTATTCTTTTATCAGTCTTTACAAGTAGTCATTGAGGACCTCTTGAGTGTGTGCCAGGCATTATCACAGCCTTTAATCTTACTCATCTCTTCACTGAAGATTCCTGTGGTCAGCATTCTTTACCTGTGCTCAGTCCCACTGAAGGTTCTGCTGTTGTTACTTTCAACAGAGTGGTTTCATTTGGGGCTCGGTCACTTCTTGTTCTAGGTGCCGGGTGGGTGAGAACTGGTGGTACCGTGGTGAGCACTGCGAAGAGTTTGTGTCTGAGCCTTTGGTGATCGGCGTCACCATTGCCTCCATGATTGGACTCGTCCTCATTTCTTCTGCTGTAGTCTTCTTCATCATCAAGGCTCTTCAAGCTCAATATGTTAGGAGGGAAAGAGAGAGACCCTCCAGGTAAATAACAACAGTTGCTCTCTGATGGAATAAAATATTCCTTTTATTGATTCATTTTGTACTTTCTGTGTCCTGAGTACTGAAAGGGATCTGAATGGAGTGGAAAGGGTTATAAAGTTGAGAAGAGACATGGTCCTTGTCCTCAGAGGGTGTCAGTCTGGAAACAAACATAAGCGACAGTTTGAACAACCTGCTAGAATGCCTAGATGAGTAATGAATTTGTTTTGCCTAGGGGAGGGCAGCTTAAATGTTTTAATGATGGTTATGATATTTGACTGGACAGAAGAGTAGATGTTTGCTGCAGGAGGTGGATGGAAAACTTTCTAGCCAGTTGAAGGAACAAACAGAGGGGCATGCATGAATCTCACTGCACAACGGAAGAATGGCATCCTTGAGTGGGGCCAAACTGCCTGTTGCATGGTGCAGGAGGGGTTGGAAGGGTGATGGAGATAAGGTGAGCCCTGTGTGAGGACCAGATCTATTAGTTTGTTCCCCTTTGGCTCACTCCAGTGGTAATTAAGCAGATTTTACATCTAGGTAAGAATCTGAGAAGAAATAGAATCTGATTCTCATTTTAGTTAAGTATAGGTTCATTAATAGAGGAGATAGAACCTATTTTACTTGCTAGACTAATGATCCAAGGACCTTTTGGTGTAATGTGATCGCAATCACTGGCTGTACTTTGCTTCTTGCTTCCAGGTCTGCTTCCGGTCTAGGTTACCATCATTCACCCTCTGGCTTGGCTGAGGAGGCACTGCTCCTAGTTTCCTATAGCACCCAGAACGTAATTCTGTTATCATGCTTATATTTTTTATTGGTTCTGACTTTTCATTGGACCATGATCTTGTTCTAGAGAGATTCAAACAAATTCTTTGTATTGTCAGCATCTAGAAAATTCCTAGGCACATAATCAGTGCTCTGTAAATAGCTGTAGACCTGAACTGAATTTAATTGAAGCCCATTCCCCCATGAGTTTTAATTTCTATTTTCTTTGTGTGGTTACACACTAATTTTTTTAAATTTTTTATTTATTTTTAATTGAAGGATAATTGTTTTACAGTATTGTGTTGGTTTCTATTAAACATGAACATGAATCAGCCCTAGGTCTACCCATGTCTCCTTCCACTTGAACATCCCTCTACCCTCCCGCCTCCATCCTACTCCTATAGTTTATCACCGAGCCCCAGCTTGAGTTCCCTGAGTCATATAGCAAATTCCTGTTGGTTATTTTACATATGGTAATGTGTGTTTCCATGTTACTCTCTCCATATATACCACCGTCTCCTCCCCCTTTCCCCCAGCCATGTCCCTAAATCAGTCCTCAATGTCTGTGTCTCCATTGCTACTCTACAAATAGGCTCATCAGTACCATCTTTCTAGAGTCCACATATATGCGTTAGTGTACATTTGTTTTTCTCTGACTTACTTCACTCTTGTATAAGAGGCACTGTGTTCATCCACCTCATTAGGACTGACTCAAATGCGTTCCCTTTTATGGCTGAATAGTATTTACACTCTGATTTTTAATTTGTCTATGCTGGGAATAATGATGCTATTCCCACTAATTTTAATGAAATGCTTAATATTTAATATTTCTTAAAATTTAATATTTCTATTAACATTAATTAAATTATATCAGCAGACATAGTTCCCCATCAACATTCATTAGGTACCAGGCACTTTAGGGCAAATAAAAAATAAAGAGACAAGGACTGGCCCCACAGGGCACTTATCAAGTGGTTGAGGAAATTAAAGTGATAACAAGTTGGTAAATAATATTTGAGATTGATCTAGATCTTTTCCACAGTCACTGCCCTCCCATTTGTATCCAATTAGTCTCTTTTTCTTCCTCAACAGGAATTTTGCTCCAAGTAAACAGTCTCCTAAATAGTTGAGCATCCAGAAAAGAACCTGAGTCAATTATACTTTTCTTTTTGTGGCTCCAGCAGGCAGCGAGATGGCCTCTCTTCTGTAGAAAGTGCCGTGAAGCACAACCCCGTATTTGAAAGTTACGAGGCCGACCTCGAGCAGTATGAGGGCCTGTACCCTCAGCGACCCTTCTACAGCTCCACAGACAGAGAGATGATTGCTGGTCTGAGCAGGGAAGAGATCAGACAAATGTATGAGAACAGTGACCTTTCCAGAGAGGTAGGAAACTTGGTTTTTCTGGTGTGTGTGTGTTCATGTGTATACTTAGGCTTCAAGAAAGAATGGAAATTATTTCATGATTAGTTTTTTGTTTGCCTCATGACACCTCCCAGTCAATGTGATATGTAGCCAGGATATAGTTCTGAGTTGTATCATATTTCTTAGCCAATGATTCTTGTATTGTTATTAGCAAATGTCTCCCTCCTCCCTTAGAAATGTTAGCATCTCCCATTTGTATCCAATTAGTCTCTTTTTCTTCCTCAACAGGAATTTTGCTCCAAGTAAACAGTCTCCTAAATAGTTGAGCATCCAGAAAAGAACCTGAGTCAATTATACTTTTCTTTTTGTGGCTCCAGCAGGCAGCGAGATGGCCTCTCTTCTGTAGAAAGTGCCGTGAAGCACAACCCCGTATTTGAAAGTTACGAGGCCGACCTCGAGCAGTATGAGGGCCTGTACCCTCAGCGACCCTTCTACAGCTCCACAGACAGAGAGATGATTGCTGGTCTGAGCAGGGAAGAGATCAGACAAATGTATGAGAACAGTGACCTTTCCAGAGAGGTAGGAAACTTGGTTTTTCTGGTGTGTGTGTGTTCATGTGTATACTTAGGCTTCAAGAAAGAATGGAAATTATTTCATGATTAGTTTTTTGTTTGCCTCATGACACCTCCCAGTCAATGTGATATGTAGCCAGGATATAGTTCTGAGTTGTATCATATTTCTTAGCCAATGATTCTTGTATTGTTATTAGCAAATGTCTCCCTCCTCCCTTAGAAATGTTAGCAAATGTCTCCCTCCATACTCCTTAGAAATATACTGCTGCTGCTAAGTCACTTCAGTTGTATCCGACTCTGTGTGACTCCATAGATGGCAGCCCACCAGGCTCCCCCATCCCTGGGATTCTCCAGGCAAGAACACTGGAGTGGGTTGCCATTTCCTTCTCCAACGCATGAAAGTGAAAAGTGAAAGTGAAGTTGCTCAGCGTATCCGACTCTTAGCGTCCCCATGAACTGTTGCCTACTAGACTCTTCCATCCATAGGATTTTCCAGGCAAGAGTACTGGAGTGGGGTGCCATTGCCTTATCCACCCTAGAAATATATGTCTGAGTTATTCAGAGCAGTTCATGTAGTAGCCACAACTTCCTCTTTTTTTTGAAAAGTCTGTTTTCTTCTGTAGCTTCTCCTGTACTGTCCAGAAAGCTACAGTCTCTTACAAAAATTAAACCTGTTTTAAAAGGCCGTTAAAGTTTTTTTTAATCCAATACATGGATTTTTTTTTTCTTCTTTCTTCCTTCCTTCCTCCCTTAAAGGAAATCCAAGAAAGAATGAGAATTTTGGAACTGTATGCCAGAGATCCTGAGTTTGCAGCTTTTGTCAGAGAACATCAAATGTAAGCATTTAAGAGAGTACTTGCACCCAGATTCTAAACAGTTTGCCTTACAGTAGGGCCACGAGTGTGAATACATAATTCCTGTCCATATGACAGAGGTTTTGTTGGTAACCAGTGTTGTGAGTTCTTTACAGTTAATCCACATCCAGTCTGATTCCACAGTTATTTCTTCTAGTGCCTTTACAAGTTGAATGTTTTTTATATAAGTTTTATGAGTGCAGAAAGGAAACATCAAAGAAATGGAGAGTCTTACCCAAGATCACAGTGACAGCAAGTGCCAATGAAAACTGAAAACAAAGACACTCTGTATTCTGGACTAGAGCTTCCTCGCTCTGTCATATTTTCTCTTATTAACATAGAGTCAGCTGTTTGAATAGCCACAAATGCTCACATATTTTAACATATACTTCCTTTCCTATCTCTGTAGATACTTTTAGGTATACTTTGAATAAGGCAGATCTTATTCAAGTGTGTCTCTTGCTTCTTTCAACTTCACCTTACTTTTCAATATGTCTTTTTCCATTACTTTTTTCAGCATACATTTTGGACAAGTGTCCGTAGTTTTTGTCTTCCCTTTGCATCTCAGGATCCATAACAAGACGTAGGTTACAAAAATACAATACCCTTGTAAAGAGACCATATATAGATGTTAACTGAGTGTAGTGGGTGGGATTATTATTTGGTTTTGATATTTGGTCCTACAGCTGCCCTTGCAAAGGTATTTCCTCATGGATGGGTCTCACCCAGGCCAGATAATGGCACCTGGCTTTTAGAAGAGAAAAACTAGAGCAGTTCATGCCTGCTTATAGAAGAAACTGATAAAGGATCAACCACACATGTGGTTCTGGTTGGAGCATCTGCCCCTTTGCTCCAAATCCCTTGTCTTTGACAGGCAGCCCCTCACTCATGGTTCCTCGATAGGAACAGATGGATTGACACCAAAGGAAGCTAAAGAAGATACTTTTCTAGTTCCACATGCATGGTAGATACTCCTTTGAGAATAAAACTCTCTGAACATCTGACTTGGCCAATGGGAACTACTGCAAACCTTGTTTGAGTGCTGTCAAAGCAATATTAATAGGATCTACCTTTTAATCCAGGATATCCACTAATCTCTGTGTCTCCAGCCAGCAGATGACCTGGGCACAACTTCAGTGGTATCCAATAGAAAGAACATGACTGATTTTTTTTTTTATCTTTCCTAAGACCCTTTTATAAGCCCCTCAGAGCCCTCTGTATTTCCTGAATTAAAAATGTGTCTCATCTAGGCTAAGAAATCCAGAGAGGAACCAGGAGAGCCTAATTAGGGACAGGCAGATTGATTACATGCTTCACTTTCTTCTGGTAAACTGTTTGGCATTAAAATATATGAAAAAAGAATCATATACCAAAGAAGAGTTAAACAAGATCCAGTGAAACAAAAGAATATTCGTACAGACACTATAACCCAAAGGGGATTGTTCAAAGTCAGGAGACAGCACTGAAAAAATGTTAGGGACGTGATCAGTACATTTTCAATTTTCATGCAGTCTGGAGTTTTCATCTACCAGTAGCTCATGAAAATATTAATGGACTTAGTTTAGGATTCAGTAAAAATATTACATAGTCTCTGTAGACTGGATTTTTTTTTTTAACTTAGCAAAGCACAGGACAGCTTTCCTCCAAAGAAAGGATTGGTAATTTCAGGAATATAGTTTGACAATACATTTCAACAAAAGTGCATTTCAGTACCTTTTAGCTTTTTTCAACTAATTGCTCTTTGTTTGTTTCATAGCAGGGAAGAGCTTTAATCAAAACTCATATTTGCAACTGATTAGAAGCCTAGAGAAGATGGAGATCATTCATTACATCATATTCATTAACCTGGATTTGGAACTGTGTTGAAAGAAGAATTTTCTATTAAAAAATTAAATTCGGGACTCAAAATTTTTTTCTAGTTTAAAATTTTAGAATTTGGCCAGAGATGTGATGGTATTTATATCCACAAAGACCAAAAGCTGTATTTCAGTTCACTTCAGTTCAGTCACTCAGTTGTGTCTGAACATTCTTTTGCAACCCCATGGACTGCAGCACGCCAGGCCTCCCTGTCCATCACCTGCTCTTGAAGTTTACTCAGAGTCATGTCCATTGAGTCAGTGATGCCATCCAACCATCTCATCCTCTGTCATTCCCTTCTCCTCCCGCCTTCCATCTTTCCCAGCATCACGGTCTTTTCAAATGAGTCAGCTCTTCTCATCAGGTGGCTAAAGTATTGGAGTTTCAGCTTCAGCATCAATCCTTCCAGTGAATATTCAGGACTGATCTCCTTTAGGATGGACTGGTTGAATCTCCTTGTAGTCCAAGAGACTCTCAAGAGTCTTCTCCAAGACCACAGTTGAAAAGCATCAATTCTTCGGCACTCAGCTTTGTTTATAGTCCAACTCTCACATCCATACATGACTACTGAAAAAACCATAGCTTTGACTAGACAGACCTTTGTTGGCAAAGTAATGTCTCTACTTTTTACTATTCTGTCTAGGCTGGTCATAGTTTTTCTTCCAAGAAGTAAGCGTCTTTTAATCTCATGGCTACGTCACCATCTGCAGTGATTTTGGAGCCTCCCAAAATAAA
This sequence comes from Madoqua kirkii, assembly GCA_006408675.1. Classification (NCBI taxonomy): domain Eukaryota; kingdom Metazoa; phylum Chordata; class Mammalia; order Artiodactyla; family Bovidae; genus Madoqua; species Madoqua kirkii. Next base: position 94,082 of record SJYC01074382.1, read on the forward strand.
GACTGTCACTGTTTCCATTGTTTCCCCATCTATTTGCTATGAAGTGATGGGAAGCTATATTTAAAGGGAATCAAAACTGTGTGAATTCTTGAAAGTTTTCTATAAGGAAAAAGCCAGGTCTGGGAATTGGGAATGCATTTGTTATCTGCTTCTGAGTCTCTGAGGGTGTCTCTTAATAACTGTGTCTCAGGTTTCACAGCAGGAAGACAAGGTGAGACTCTTACCGAAGGAAGTAAGCTTAATAGCTGACTATTTGTAGCATGTTAGTTCAGGTGGAATGAAAAGCTTTTGAAGTAGTTTTAACATAGTTTATGGTCAGACATTCACCTAACTAAAAAATATTAAGCCTTTTTTGAATCAAACTGTTGAAGAAAAAGCAGTCTTTTTGCTGGAGGATAGTTAGGCCTGTACTTCATGCTTCTACCAGAGTTTTCAGTTTCTGAAGCCTGTTAATCAAAACCACATTATTTTGTTAATTATGTTAATATACTGTTTTTTAAAACTGTCTCAGCTAACACATATGTATAAAGTTTAGAGGGTTCTCCTTAGACTAAAGATGAATTCAGTCAAGTGGACAGGGAAGGAGAGGAGGGTGGGTCAAGACCACCGTACTGAGAGTATACTTTGCTGATTGATGGGTGGGCTGAGTCAGAACAGATGGGTTCCCTGACTCTGCTGCTGCTACCTCACCATGTCCTGGGCAAACCTTGTATCTCCTCTAGTTCCTGGTGTTTTAATTTTAAAAATAGCATTTAACTCCCTCCTATGGTATAGGTTGGCTGCCTCTTTATGAATACCTTGTATCTAAATTCACTTCTGCTTACATAAAACATGGAAGGACTTTCATTGCAATTAAAATAACTTTTTTTTCTCTATAGGTAGGAAAAAGTCACATCTTATATAAATTTTAACTGAAAATGGAAGCTTTACTCTATTTCCTAGCACTTTGTGAATGGTAGCCTTGGAGGGGGCACAGAGAGTGCCCTGTCACTCCTAATATTGAGTTGTGTATGCAGATAGGCTATTATTGATGCAGGTGTGTTTCATGCTAGGTATCTTCATGTTAGTCAAAGATAATCTTAAATATTTTGGTTTCTTTATGACCAGATATTACTAACCAGGGGTAGATTGACCATGAGCTAAAACACTTGGTTCATTTTTCTTCCCCCTCAATTTAATGATTGCCAATTTCACTCTTTATGAAGACACCAGAAACGAAATTGCTGGGATGAGTACATGCCACAGTAAAGCTATTGAAAGCCTTGAAGATATCCAGGTACTTTGCACAGTATGTATGGATCACAGGTTTTATGAGTATATGTTTATATAGGTTGGTATTGCCTGTTTCCTGGGATTCTCTTTCATTCCCTACTCACATATAGATTCTCTAAAAGTTCAGCACAGGTACAAGCCACTGCTGGGATATTTTCTACTGGGCTCATTTAAAAGGGAAATGATATTTATCTTTAAAGCATTGTAAATATTAATGACATTTGTCACTACTTAATGCTTAATTTTATTTGTAAAACTTCCTAAGATTTCTCTGTTGAAGATTCTAAACTTACTTGTTGTAGATGAAAAAGAAAATTTATTTTTATTAGCCCTAACCCAGTTAACCCTAGAAAGCAACATTTTAAATGAATGTCTGCTGCTGGCAGAGTCTAGATGGACATGATTTGGGTGCAGAACTGGCCACCTTGTGGAACACTTACGAGACGCACGAATGGGGCAGAAGGAGGATTGTTGTTTCCAGAAGCCGATCAGTGAAGTAAGAATTCTGACATATTTCTGAAGAGCAAATCTCTTGTTGACTCTGCGCAAATGGCTGCTCCACATCTGTTAATGGAAGGAACTCCTGAACACTCAGGGTGAGACCTGAGCTCCCAGTTCAGGAATAGACTTTGGCCTTACCTTTGTCATAATTGAACCACAATGAGAAACGCTGGAGAGTGAAGTTTCCATGGTGAAGATCCTCTGCTGTTCACACTGGAAGGGCTAAAAGAGCTATCGGTCTTACAGGACAAACTATCTTGAAAGAGCTTTTAAAAAAGACCTTTTCCCTTGGGACTTTCCTGGTGGTTCAGTGGTTAAGAATCCACCTTGCAGTGGAGGGTTTGATCCCTGGGCTGGAAAGATCCCACGTGCCGCGGATTAACTAAGCCCATGTGTTATAAACTACTGAGCCTGTGAGCTCCAGAGCCAGTGCACCACAACTGGAGAGTGCATGGTAAAGAATTCAAAGTGGTGTTTTGTTTTTTTGGTCCAGAAGGTGCTTTGGAGTCTTGCAGATGTAGTCTTTATAGTTGAGTATACATACAGGATTCTTAGGTTCTGGGTAATGAGAAATTTTTTTGATATGTAGGACTCCATTTCCACATGGCAGTGGTTTAAGGGTAATTTGTTCACAGTTGTGTGCTGTAAAGTCCCATTTACTTCATATAATAACACAAGTACAAGTTTTACCTGATTTTAACCCCACCCTCTGTTTTTTCTCTTCCTCAGTATCTGGTCATCATGGCTTGGCTGCTCCCCTCCTCATACTTCTTATCACATAGTAAATTGTAATGTAATTGAACAACCCTGATTGATTATTATTTCTGACAAAAGATGAAAATTGCACAAATATTCTTTGTAGGCTCTAAAGCCATGTTGACTCAAATGTGTACCTGATCTATTTATTTGCATTCTTTTTTTGGTAAGTTTGCCTTCATCCATCTCATAATTTTTAGGCAGTGGGCATCTTTGTGTCATTTCCATGTTTTCAATAATGGATACTTTGACATCTATCAGCCTGTGAATTGAAGTTTCATTTTGAAATGGGGAAACAAGGTAACATATTTGCTCCATGAGGAAACAGCTGTTTTAGGAGAAAAACTTATCTTTATTAAGTTGAGATATTTTAGTTAGAAAAATATGGGTCATTTTTTTTTTCTTAAAATGTTTCTAACAATTCCCCGTAGAATGGGTGGGGCCAGCCTTTCAAATTTACAATCCAGCTGCAATGAGTCATGCCTCCTAGCTCATTCTATTCCCAAGTGTGCAGTGAATGCAGAAAAATGGTGTGAAGGTCATAATCATCCAATCAGTTGCATTGTGTTCTGCAGAAGAACCTGGCTGGAGGTGAGAAGGTGGGAGGGTACCAGGAAGTGACTGATGATGTAAAGAATCTAAATAGAAATTTCCTTGAATCATGCATTTTGTAAAACCTTACACTGTTTATTTAATAAGACACAGGTTAAATCACTCCTCTTGGGGTAATAAGACAGATTAAAACACACAATTTACAGCTACAGCCTAGTTGAAATGATTCCTTATCCTTTTTTCCTTCACTTAGTTGCTTCCTTAGTGGTTTAAGGAAATAAATAGGAAAAATATAACCATAATATCAGAGAATAAGGTATAATTATATATGTGGACTGTGATGATTATGAAGTGACTATGTACATACCATAATATATGTTCAATATGGAGTATGGATGATGAAAGATTTTTCTGTTTCATCTTGTTTATGATGTACTGTTTGCTTGACATGCTCTAGTCTTAATACTAGCTAATTAGAAATAAAATTTTAACAGTCTTTATGTATATGAAAGGTCTTTTTTCTCATGTATAGAGTTGTGCCATTTTCATTATTAATAAACTTCTCTTTCAAGAATATCCCTACACTTTTTGTCAGTTAGGAGAAAACATTGTAGATTGCAGCAGTAGTTCAGTTGTAATTCCCACTCAGAAATACATACAGTGTGAGCATGGTGTGGGAGAGATAGTCTTTCATTTATCTTTGTGAAGTGAGAGTCTCCGAGAATTGGAGACATATTCAGAGCCCAGTTGTTGCCCCGGAATTTGTTGATAGTTAATGATGCTGAGTTATTACTTGGCCTCTCTTGAACTTCAGTCTTTTAAAGTCTTAGAAACTTTCATTTTTTCCCATTTGCTTAAGGCAGGGATGGAAGGAAAACTGGTGGAGGTGATTAAAGAAAAATTAAGGGTGAGCAGCTAACACCAGATGGTCTATAACTAGAGAAGGAACTGGTGACCTGTCTACAAGAGAACAAGAAGGCATGAATATGATATAAGAGCAATGTAAAGCAATTCTGCCTGGGTAGGTCAGTTACCACTTACCGAAGCATCAGAAATCTCAACTTAATGTTTTTTCCCCCTATGTTTGCATGATGGCTTGATGGCAAGAGGGCATGATGATGTCCTAAATCAGTCTTAGGAAAGAAAAGGGTGGTCTTGATTTGACTCCAAAGACTGTATTATAAAAACTCAAACTGCGAGACATGTGTCCAATAAATACCTATTGATTAATTAATGACCTAGTTTTAGAAGAAATAGTCATAACCTGTTTTTAATAAAAGTCTGGTCAGGACAAGGCCTAGTTACTCTTTAGTCACATGTTCACCCTGCTGGTTGACCTTCTGGGTACTTCTGAATATATGTCTCCTCTGAGCTAGTCCTTGATGGACTATGTCCCATGACATGTAAGGTATCTCACCAAAATACACACATATCTTGTGTTCCACTTTTCTTATACAAATGAATCTGTGCTGATATAATGGTAGATATTAAGGAATCATGCTTTTCCAAATAACACCAATATTGTATGTGGTATTTCTGTAAGTAATTTATTATTCCAAATGAACAACCACAATTGTCAATGTTACACACACCATGGCAGATTTGGGGAAGAATGAAAATTTTTAGCAGGTGGGCCTTTGAGAGAGAATCCAAAAAGAAGCTCCATCTTTTATGCCTTTTTCTGTACCAGGTATATACTTCCACTCCACTATTTGCCAAGGTTGTGTTGTAATTTTTATCTATATTATTGTTCAATGGCTAAGTTGTGTCCAACTCTTTGTGACCCCATGGACTGTAGCATGCCAGGCTTCGGTGCCCTTCACTGTCTCCTGGAATTTGCTCAAGCTCATGTCCATTGAGTTGGTGATGCCATCCAACCAGCTCATCCTCTGGACCTCCCATTATACTGAATTCTTTGATGTCGGGACCATATCCTGCTCACTTATTATTCATGAAATCAAAGAGTGTTTGATTAGAGTTGGTCTACAGTATTCATTCAATTACCTAGAGATAATGGGTCATATGTATTTAATGACTAGCAAGCAAATTAAGTAGAACTGTGAATGATTTACAAACCATTTTTAAAAGAAATAGTTTATAGAGATTTAGAAACAATCCTAAATGTTTCAAGAGTTCAGATTCATCTGTTTATATTAATCTTATTCTCATTGAGTAATTCACAAAACACAAAGCAGTAAGCATTTTACAAAACCCTATCAGACTGTCTGGACTGCTGTATTGAAATGTAATAACCTGTCTGTGTTCCTTAACCACAGACTTGAGGAGGAAGGCAGGATGAAGAGGTGGAATAGTAAGGGGAATGGTGCTGGATTATAGAGAAAGCTTCAGGTGCTGTGCCTGGCAGAGGAGCGAAGATTGGGAGCTTGTGGAGACAGGTGGGTTTGTAGGAGCTAATTTGACTGTACTTCCTGTTGATGGCACAGGGAGTATGATGCCTTAATATAAAAGGCATTGTTTCATCCTAAAAAACAATTTAAAAATTTATTACTTATTTCTTTATTGTGTAGGGAAGAATAAGAGCATGAGGGGGCAGGGCACTGATGTAGGTGTGACTCAGTTCTTCCTTTAAAAAAAACAAACACTGCCCTGTTGAAGAATGAGTAGTTGGATAAACTTGTCAGTTTTATTTAGGTTCTAGTAATTATGTTTTGTGAAAGTTAGAGATGATGTACTTTCAAAGTAGATCTTGTTCATCCTGTACGTAGCAGCAACCAGTGTTGGTATTTCCTCTCAGTTTCCCAAGGTTTACCATGTGCGAAAGATGACTTGTCTTCCCATTTACGTAACTTAATCCCAGCAGAGTGGCTGGTATCCCTGTGCCCCGGAGGAAAGGCCCTGAAAAGAGAAGATGTCATGCCAGACTCCTCCGGGAGGAAGGTCCTGTCTTTCCCTCCCAGGTAGGGGCTTGGAAGCATCTACATGGCTCCATGCTCCAAGGGGATGGGTATTAGTTTTGCTCAGTGTCAGGTACAGCAGGTGATACTGTTGCTCATATGAAAACATCAAAAGTTTATGTGGTCACAAGACAAATGTTAAATGTTTTCTTTCCTGTAGTGAATGAGGGAAGCATTTATTTGTGTTGGCCGTGCTGGGCCTTCACTGCTGTGGTCAGGCTTTCCCTAGCTGCGGTGAGTGGGGCCTACTTCTTCGCTGTGGTGTGGGGCCTTCTCATTGTGGTGACATCTCTTGTTGTAGAGCACAGGCTCTAGGTGTGCGAGCTGCAGTAGTTGTGGCATGTGGGTTTAGTCGTTTTGGTTCCCAGACTCTAGAGAACAGGCTCGGTAATTGCGGTCCACAGACTTGGTTGCTCTGAGGCGTGTGGAATCTTCCTGGACCAGGGATTGAACCCATGTCTCCTGCACTGGCAGGCAGATTCTTTACCACTGAACCACCAGGGAGGCCCTGGGAAGCTCATTTTTGATTCAGGTTTTAAATTGCTATTGCTTGGGAAGTACAGAAAACTAGAATAGAGGTTTCAGTGTTTGAAGATAAAGACCTGAAAACAGATATTGAGGTTCCCTGGTGTCACAAACAGTAAAGAATCCACCTGCAATGCAGGAGACCTGGGTTTGATCCCTGGGTTGGGAAGATCCCCTGGAGAAGGGAATGGCAGCCCACTCCAGTATTCTTTCCTGGAGAATCCCATGGACAGAGGAGCCTGACGGGCAACAGTCTATCAGGTCGCAAACAGTCAGACGTGACTAAGAGACGAAGCACAGCACAAAAACAGATACTGGTTTAATTTCTAATTCCTTTTTATCAATAATTGGTCAAGATGACCATCTCCCTGTCTTTTTTAGTTTACAATAGACATGACTTTTCTCTTTTAAAGTTTTTATACAGAAAGCTTTTGTGAAGGTTTTTTTTTGTTTTGTTTTCCTGTAAAAATTCTGTGGTTTCTGGTATCTTAGTTCCTTATGAGAGAAAGTCAATCTGAATTAAAGAAAAATGAATCTTGACCTTTTCTTTTTTTAATACTATTTGGATTTGAAATGCCGCAGATAAAATGAGCATTTAGATCTCATTCTACCTTTTAGTGACAATTTCATTTTAGATGAATAATCAGTTAGTAATTCATGTTGCAGTTACTACTGGGAAAATAGATTTAATGGCCCATTTCCAGGGCAGATGATACTCCTGAAAGTATCTGGATAAGGAGACTTTGGGATGGAGTCACCTCTTTCAAATGCTGTGTATTTCTCTTAAAAATGTAGATGTAAATAAAACTTATTTCTAGAGAAATTTATTTTCCTTATGCAGTGTTCTCCATGACAGTAGTGCAATGATCTCTCTTCCTCATAAAAGAAAGTTCAAAAACACATGTTGAGGATTGGAAATACCTTCTGTTCAACACTATTAGCCAAGGGAGATTTTTCCATTGCTTCACTTTTTCTTATTTTACTTTCATATTTGCCAGCAACGTTTCAAAATCAGAATTTAACTTGGAATTGCAAAGCTGCAAACTTAAACAGACTTTCCGTTAATGAGCAGGTTTAGACATTATTCTATTTTGAAGACAGTCTTAAATTAATTTTGACTTAAAATATAAAATTGATAGTTTGGAAAGCTCTATAATGTCAGGTGATTCTTTTCAGTAAGATGGAGAGAGCAGGTATATATAATGTTTGTTAGCATGTTATAAAAACACTAACTTTGCCAGTATTTTTTCAGCGTTGAAGTGGAGTCACACTGACTGATGGCATTTCATCATTTCTTCTCGTCCCTGGTCTGTTATATACACTGTGCTGCTCTCCACGTCCACGTTTACCTCAGAACTTCGCAGTGACCCCTACTTGGGAGGGCTCAGCAGCGCATCACGGGAGGGCCAGGCTTTTCTGTCTGTTCCAGAACTGACTGGGGATAGATAAGAGTTACATGGCAACCGGCAGAGATAAACATATTACCTTGCAAATCAGTTGTTGCAGGGTTTCCATCTAATTATCTGTAGTACAAAGCTTGATTTAGAATGGAAGGTCGGGTTGAATTAATTATTACCTAAAATATTCACTGTTAAGGCCATCTTTTATTGCTACATTATGTAAGTCGACACATGTTTTTAACTTCTCAAATTTTATACTGATATAAGGGGTGGATAATTCTGTTGCCTAGTTATAAAACTATTCCTCAGAAGCAGAAACAGGAAGTAAAGTATCTTGGGAACTTTCCTTCTTCCAGTTGCCTTTTTATTTTCTAGGAGGCTGGAAAATACAGTAATTCTAGCCAACAGAGGTGGTCATGAGACTTGATTTTCTAGTATTAGTCAACTGGCCAAAACCTAGGCTGTGTTGTACAGAGCTCACAAGCCATGCAGGCCTGGACATCTAATTCCTATTTCAGCCACCAGTGAGGAGGGAGGTGCTTCTGTGTTGAAGGGAACATGGAAAGTCTCTACCTTGCCCTTCTGCCTAATGTGCTTTCTTGTCCTTCCATATGTTTTGAGTTGCTGATGGCTTCTAGCTCTGGCATCTTGTTCTGCCTTGGCCCTAGTGACCTGTTTGTACTGGTGGTTACTATGTGAGCTCAGCGTCTGTGCTTCATAGTCATCACTTTCACACACAGCTTGTGCCTGAGGCTGTGCAGCCCAGTCCTGGGTAGATGGGAGGGTGTTGAGTGGCTGCAAACAGAGGCCAAAGGGTACAGCTGTTGTTAAAAGTATCAAGTAGAGATGTGGCAGATAAATAATGATATCTTTTCTCCTAGCCCCTAAACTAGACACTCTTCTTTCTTCTTTCTTTTTTTTAGACATTTATTATTTTGGGTGCACTGTATATTCATTGCCATGTGAGGACTGCTGTTGTGGAGCACAGGCTCTTGAGTGTGTGGGCTTCAGTAGCTGGCGCACAAGCTCTCGAGCTGTGGTATGTGTGCTTAGTCGTCCCTGCGGTATGTGGGATCTTAGTTAAATATAAAATTGATAGTTTGGAAAGCTCTATAATGTCAGGTGATTCTTTTCAGTAAGATGGAGAGAGCAGGTATATGATAATGTTTGTTAGCATGTTATAAAAACACTAACTTTGCCAGTATTTTTTCAGCGTTGAAGTGGAGTCACACTGACTGATGGCATTTCATCATTTCTTCTCGTCCCTGGTCTGTTATATACACTGTGCTGCTCTCCACGTCCACGTTTACCTCAGAACTTCGCAGTGACCCCTACTTGGGAGGGCTCAGCAGCGCATCACGGGAGGGCCAGGCTTTTCTGTCTGTTCCAGAACTGACTGGGGATAGATAAGAGTTACATGGCAACCGGCAGAGATAAACATATTACCTTGCAAATCAGTTGTTGCAGGGTTTCCATCTAATTATCTGTAGTACAAAGCTTGATTTAGAATGGAAGGTCGGGTTGAATTAATTATTACCTAAAATATTCACTGTTAAGGCCATCTTTTATTGCTACATTATGTAAGTCGACACATGTTTTTAACTTCTCAAATTTTATACTGATATAAGGGGTGGATAATTCTGTTGCCTAGTTATAAAACTATTCCTCAGAAGCAGAAACAGGAAGTAAAGTATCTTGGGAACTTTCCTTCTTCCAGTTGCCTTTTTATTTTCTAGGAGGCTGGAAAATACAGTAATTCTAGCCAACAGAGGTGGTCATGAGACTTGATTTTCTAGTATTAGTCAACTGGCCAAAACCTAGGCTGTGTTGTACAGAGCTCACAAGCCATGCAGGCCTGGACATCTAATTCCTGTTTCAGCCACCAGTGAGGAGGGAGGTGCTTCTGTGTTGAAGGGAACATGGAAAGTCTCTACCTTGCCCTTCTGCCTAATGTGCTTTCTTGTCCTTCCATATGTTTTGAGTTGCTGATGGCTTCTAGCTCTGGCATCTTGTTCTGCCTTGGCCCTAGTGACCTGTTTGTACTGGTGGTTACTATGTGAGCTCAGCGTCTGTGCTTCATAGTCATCACTTTCACACACAGCTTGTGCCTGAGGCTGTGCAGCCCAGTCCTGGGTAGATGGGAGGGTGTTGAGTGGCTGCAAACAGAGGCCAAAGGGTACAGCCTGTTGTTAAAAGTATCAAGTAGAGATGTGGCAGATAAATAATGATATCTTTTCTCCTAGCCCCTAAACTAGACACTCTTCTTTCTTCTTTCTTTTTTTTAGACATTTATTATTTTGGGTGCAAGGTATATTCATTGCCATGTGAGGACTGCTGTTGTGGAGCACAGGCTCTTGAGTGTGTGGGCTTCAGTAGCTGGCGCACAAGCTCTCGAGCTGTGGTATGTGTGCTTAGTCGTCCCTGCGGTATGTGGGATCTTAGTTCTCCAATCAGGGATCAAACCCACATCCCCTACATTGGAAGGTGGGTTCTTAACTACTGGGCCACCAAGGAAGTCCCTAGATACTCTTCTTCAGATGAACACCTAAAAAAAAAAAAAACAACAGCAAGTCTACATGTGAATATTATCATCAAATTTACTTTTCCAAAGAAATATGTTTTTTGTAATGATACTGTGGTTCTCTTTCACATGCCTGTCTTCAAAGGTCTGCTACATGTTTGAGGGTCCTCTGTGATTCTGGAATTACCTAAAAATAAGACCACAGGCAATACTCACTGACCCATAATGAAATTTTATACCTTCCTGACAGGTAAGCAAGTTTCCTCCCACTCTTATTCAATCTGAGTTTGGAGAATGCAAAATAACTTCGATGTTTTCATAATCAAAACATAAAAGCAAATCTATATGAATATGCATCATGAAAAGTTGCCTGATTATCTCAGAATTAATCCATTGTCTCATCTCATTCATTCCTGAGGATAAGAGAACATGCTCTTCTAAATCTACAAATACTTTTTCTCCAAAGAGTTCCAGCATGGTGCAGAGTGGAAAATAAAGACTACAACAAGTTGTAAACTTTGGCTAATTGGGGAGCAAAAAGGGAAGGGAGAGCAGGCTATGGTAAACACATACTTTACAAGCTTCTAGCCAATATTTGGATGAAGCTTCCCTAGAGGTGTTAGAATCACATTTTTATTATTGGATTATGATAACCAGGGGTTAGGGGCTTAGTCAAGGAGACTCTGGAAGGGCTCAGAGATATGGTTTCCTGTCAGTCATGGTGATGAGAATCTGAGACGTGGGTGGTGATGGAGGCAGAGGAATAAGCTGGGGAGAAGGTTCAGGAAAGCTAGTAACTAAGCCATATGATAATGGTTTCAGAATCAGGGTGAGCTGAGGTCAGCATACAAGGCAAGACAGGGTATTTGGCAAATACCAAAGGGAAGTATTTCTGAATACCATTGCTGAGTGTGTTTGGGCTGAGAGCTTTATATACAGTATTTATTTGCATTATTTTCATAATTGCTTTCAGCAATACTTTCCATCTCATTAATGATGTTAAATTTTTCAGCTTCACAGTAATTTAAAATTTTAGGGCCTCACAACACCTTTGATATACAAAATTTAACATGATGGATTGGGAAAAAAGGAAATGTCAACCTTTCTGAATTGCCCTCCTTTAGGGACAATCACCCAGTTAGTGATGCAACATTATAAAGAAATAAATACTCATTTGAAGAGAATATTGAAAATACAGGAAAATGTAAAGAAAACAAATTATCCACAGTCTCTCCAGATACAGCTATAATGATTTTTTGCTGGTCTTTTTTCCCACAATATATGTCTCTTAAGTTATTAGGATCATACTCCCCTCCTCCTTTTAATCTGATATTATACAAACAGCATTTTCATTAAAAATTCTTTAATCATATAGTTTTCAAAAAGATTTCACCACAGAAATCAAGCTGGTGGTGTGTGGCTAAGTCTGGCCCAGGGATATATTTTGTTTAGCCTTTGTAATGTTCTTGAATATTTGAACTACTTGCCAATATATTTTAAAATCAAGAGATTCACATCACCTAGCCTATTTCACTTGTCTCGGTGACCTTTCTGGCCACTTTGAGCATGTGCTTTGAGAGTTCTGGGATGGCTTTACCAAAACTTACATTGGCCATTTGTTCATATATTTTGGTCACTTTTAGATTATTTCCTTTTGTTTAAAAATTGTCAGAATGATTGTTTTTTCTATATTTCTGAATGTTCCTTTGAGAAAGATTTCTAGAAGTAGATTTATTTCATTGAGGTTTCAAGACTTTTCTTATCACCCTTTCTTGGCAGTCAAGCCACAGAACCTTCTTTCCATGGGCCAGTTTTCTCCTCGTGTCTGTAAGCTGGGTCTTGGACTGACTACAGGGGCCTTGGCTAGACTGGGCCTGCTGCCGGCATGGAGGGGCTCTCCGTGGCCAGCGTAGGAGCACGTCCAGGCCTGACTTTCTAGTCACTGCTTTGTTATAAGCTTTGTTCAAATTGATTTGGCCAAAGTGTCCTTTCATCTATTATTATTTTTTAAATCAAAGGTGAGTTAGTACAAGTCAGTTTTGTGATATTTACGTACTTTTTACCTGAATATAGGTCATTGTTAAAAATGAATTTTTACTTCAATTACTTAAAAATATTCTTAGTTTTTTATTCTGAGTTATAAACTTTTGGGTGTTGAGTATATGGCCAATTTTAATGTTTAGAAAAACATATATTGTATTTGTTAAAAATTTGTATTGAACAATGCAGGAGATCCAGGTTCAGTCCCTAGGTATAATAGTATTATAATAGTACTGTATATATTAGTGTACACAGTATAATAGTACTGTGTTCATCTCCATTTCTTTAGTTACATCTCAAGACTCACCTTTCTTTAGAGATTTTCCTAGCTCATTGCTTTAGTAATATTTTTAAAAGCAACTATTTATTAAATACTTGCAGCACACTCAGCATATTGTTGCAGGAAAGGCAAAGATGTATGAAGCACAATCTTTACTCTTAAATAGCTGCAATCTAATTGAGAAGACACGGAATAAAATCAAGTACAAGATTGAGTGGAGCAAGCTCCCTCTAGTGCTCAGGAGAGTCAGAGGAAGAAAGAATTCATTGTGGGGTCAATAGGCTGAACCAGTTTTTTAAAAGCAACTATTTATTAAATACTTGCAGCACACTCAGCATATTGTTGCAGGAAAGGCAAAGATGTATGAAGCACAATCTTTACTCTTAAATAGCTGCAATCTAATTGAGAAGACACGGAATAAAATCAAGTACAAGATTGAGTGGAGCAAGCTCCCTCTAGTGCTCAGGAGAGTCAGAGGAAGAAAGAATTCATTGTGGGGTCAATAGGCTGAACCAGGAAGATTAGTCCTAAACACGGCCCCATTTTCGATTTAGATTCTTGTAGTCATTGTGGGTGAGTAGTGGAGAAGGCAATGGCACCCCACTCCAGTACTCTTGCCTGGAAAATCCCATGGACAGAGGAGCCTGGTGGGCTGCAGTCCATGGGTTGCAAAAAGTCGGTCACGACTGAGCGACTTCACTTTCACTTTTCACTTTCATGCATTGGAGAAGGAAATGGCAACCCACTCCAGTGTTCTTGCCTGGAGAATCCCAGGGATGAGGGAGCCTAGTGGGCTGCCGTCTATGGGGTCGCACAGAGTCGGACATGACTGAAGTGACTTAGCAGCAGCATCAGCAGCAGCAATGTAAGAGTAGCTGTTCAGGGCAGGGGAGAAGACTGGCCTACCTGGGCAGAACACTGGGCGGGGAAGCTGTGGGGACACATTTTGGTGGGTAGGAGCACAAGACAGAGCATTGAGAACCTACTCTGATAGATGCTGGGAAGGCTTTGGAAGTGAGAAGCGCTGATGGCAGCATGGGGGCTTTTTTCCCCTTGCCTGACACTGTGGTGTATAGTGTTAGAACAGAAAAAGGAGGACAGTTAAATGGCTATTGCCATAGTCCAGGCATGATGTAATAGGGATAGGGATATGGAAGATTTTAGAAAAATGAATGCATTGAAGACATTTTGTATGGACAAAGTTGACAATGTTTATAGAATAGTTGGATATGGAGTAGAGAAAAAGGAAAATAATCAGATGACTCTAAAATTTCAAGTTCTAGGCACAGGGAGCATTATGGAGTCCTTAAATAGAAACAGAAAATGCTCAGTCTGGGTACTATGTCTATCTGTTTACTAGCTCACTTGTGTCCAACTTTGCAACCCCATGGCCTATAGCCTGCCAGACTCTTCTGTCCGTGGAATTCTCCAGGCAAGAATACTGGAGTGGGTTGCCATTTCTTCTCCAGGGGATTCTCTTAACTCAGAGATTAAATCTGGGTCTCCTGCATTGTAGGTGGATTCTTTACCATCTGAACCCCAGAGAAGCCCAGACTGGGTACTACTTTAGGGCAAAAAGGAATGTGTATCCAGCTTTAGAAATGGTTTCTGTTTGTTTATTGGCCTGCCCTTCTCTTGAGGTTATGCTTTGTTTATATTAGAGTGCTAGGTGGCAAATTTAAAAGTGAGAAGAGAATAAATGGTAGATTAACAGTTTAGTCATGAAGGATATTTTCTTTTAAGATTAAAGAATTATTTATGTTCAAGGCTCACTAGATGCAACCAAGACAAACATCATGAGTTGTTTTTGTTCCCAGGTGGGCTAGTTGGTCTGCTTTTTGGCAGCAGACTTTACCCCCAGTTGTGAACTCACCAATTTACAGACTTATGCTGTTGAATGGGGGAGGTTGGAAGTTTCAGAGAATGAATAAATACAAATTAATTTCTTCTTTCAAAACATGTATGTGAGCATCCATGCATGCATATGTGCACATCCACACATACATACACAAACACACACACAAATCCAGATCTATGTCTTACCTCTACAGGGTTACTGTGGCTTTTTTAGAGCCTTAACTGTATATTTATTTATGGACTTATTTACTCTTCAAATATAGATGTCAAAGATGGAATAGGAAAAAACTGAAAAAAATAAAATAATATCTTAATATGTGAAAGATAGGGAGTGTGATGGGTTGTAGAGCATGGGATAGAGATAAATAGGTCGTCTTTTACTTACTTCTTTTACATTACTCTGGGGAATTTTACCTCAAACATTATAACAAATGATTCCATGCAGAAAAGGAAATTTGAACTCCTTGGTAAGAAAATCAACAAATAAGGTTAATTCTTCTAATAAGTCTGTTGGAATCTATTTTTGAGGCTTTCCTAGGTTATCAGATGAGTACAAAAGGAACATGAAGTATCTCTGTTACCTTTGCCAATTGTAAAAGGCAGAAAACAATGATTTCTTTCTTCATATTGGTGGATGAGATGACCTCTCAGTTGGTCTGTGTGAAAAAGCATTGTTAAACAGTAATGGTAGCCAAGTTTCCCTGGGAGGGAATAATGACTTCCCAGCCCATAAACACGGCATTGCCACACACTCATCTGTCAGCAACCTTGGCTTCATACCACTAAATTCCTCTCTGTAGGGGTTTGGATTCCAAAGGAATGGCAAGAGAATGGGTGGATTAAGGCACTTAAGGCCAAGAGAAATCAAACAGTGAATTGATGCTTGAAAGCACAACAAAGATATCAAGTTGGTTAAGACAAAATTAGTCATAAAGTACAAATGGTAAGAGAGGGGTTGGAAACTGGCTCAAACTGGCATAGAGTCAAGCAAAGCAAGATTAAGGAACAAAACAAGGGGATTGCAGGTTTACAAGCTAGGCTTGGCTTGTTTTTATAGACTGCCAACTGAATGCTGCATAAGTAGTTTGGTTTGATTTAAAATTTGGACTGGACAGCACAAGATCTGGAAACTTAATTGTAATAGTATAACTTTACATTGATTTCATTCTGGTCTCCTATGTTGAACGTAAGCAAATAGTTCAGTTCAGTTCAGTTGCTCAGTTGTATCCTACTCTTTGCAACCCCATGAATTGCAGCACGCCAGGCCTCCCTGTCCATCACCAATTCCCGGAGTTCACTCAAACTCACGTCTGTCGAGTCGGTGATGCTGTCCAGCTATCTCATCCTCTGTCTCCCCTTCTCCTCCTGCCCCCAATCCCTCCCAGCATCTAAGTCTTTTCCAATGAGTCAACTTTTCACATAAGGTGGCCAAAGTACTGGAGTTTCCGCTTTAGCATCATTCCTTCCAGTAACACCCAGGGCTGATCTCCTTTAGAATGGACTGGTTGGATCTCTTTGCAGTCCAAGGGACTCTCAAGAATCTTCTCCAACACCACAATTCAAAAGCATCAATTCTTTGGCACTCAGCTTTCTTCACAGTTCAACTCTCACATCCATACATGATTACTGGAAAAACCATAACCTTGACTAGATGGACCTTTGTTGGCAAAGTAGTGTCTCTGCTTTTGAGTATGCTATCTAGATTGGTCATAACTTTCCTTCCAAAGAGTAAGCATCTTTTAATTTCATGGCTGCAGTCACCATCTGCAGTGATTTTGGAGCCCCCCAAAATTAAGTCTGCCACAGTTTCCACTGTTTCCCCATCTATTTCCCATGAAGCAAATAGATATAGCAGAAAACAAAGACAGTATATTTTGGTTTCTGTGAAACATTCTTAGGCAGATCTGGGAGAAGATAGTTGCTATAGCTGTTGAAAACTGTTCCATTGTAAGTCCGTAGAACTTCTTCCTGTTGTTGAACATGGAGAGGTGTTGGTAATAACTTAGTTGGTCAGGATGTTCTTACAGCCTAGCCTAGGGTGGCGTTAGTCTTCTACATCATTCATTCATAATGGTACTTTGCTTGTGGGTGTGGTGATAAAAATAGAAATGAAAGTATCTGACCAATCCATGTATTACAAATGGCAAGAGCTATGAGGAAAGAGTGGGAAAAACACTAGTTGGGGAATGGGGTTGGTTAGAACTTTAAGTCGTGGATTGGCCACAAAATAACTAAGTGACCTTGGTTACATTACTTCTCTGGGTTTAAATTACTCATGGTAAAAGGTAAGGAGTTTAAAAGATTGGTAACTCAATTAGACTGACTGTTAGTCACACAAGGGATTAACACACTTGGCTACCTACCTTTAGGTGTGTTTAAAAATGTAATAAGAAGTAAAAAAAAAAAAATTGGAATGCACATAAAAAACAGAAATGTCATCCTGCCTCTTTCCCATCCAACTGAAAGGAGGAAGTTGAACAGATGATGAAGTCTGTTTTATTCTAAAGTTCTGTGATTCATTTTGTATAACTGCAAGATGGAGCCAGGATTGTTTCAAAGTGTTTTGAGTAGAAGTCTTATGCTATCAAAAGTTTCTTCCCTGGAATGATTGTTCCAAATTGATGTTACATTCTCGATCAGGCTTCCTTGATCAGTTTACATGGAAATGTGTGTGTATTTCATGGGCTCTACTGAGAGGCCTGGTATGTTTTACAGTGATTTATCGTCTTTTCATATCAACATCAATGTCAGGTTTCCAGATGTAGTTTGAAGGTAATATATTTATGTGAAAACTTTCAACATGGGCTAGAAACAATGGCCTTTTAAATAACTACATCATTTCCCATAAAAGACATCCTCTATGGAAAGGTGCTTCATGCTCAGTCTTTGTGAAAATTCAAATTTCTTTGCCAGTTTTTCTTTCCACATCCGGCTTAAGACATGAAACAATCAAGTAATGATTTGATCAACTTGCAAAGGTGAGTGGATGGTTTTGCTTACAGAAGAATTTCTAACAAAGGCCTGCACTTAATATGGTAATGTATGTGGCATCAGCGAGAAATTCTATCCTTTGAGATTTATATGTAAGTAAGTGCACTGAATAAAAGACACACAGTAACCTGCTTAGTGCTAGAAGTGACCGAAAAAGCTTAGTTTTAGAGAAAACACCTACCAACAGCTTGAAGATAGACTAAACTGTCAAGGAGTGATATTAGGATTATTTTGGAAATCCTTGCTTTCTATGATAACCACAAAAGCCCCTTTGTCAGTCTGAATGCAGTTCTTTTCAGTATGGGACATTATTTAAGAGCAGGGCTTCGTGACATGGTATTTTGTGGCAGAGCTCATTTCCAGCACTATTAGATGAAATATCAGCAGTAAGAAGCAGAAATTTATATTCATACTAATAAGCTAGTCTAGAATTTGAAATTAAAAATCTCTCAACATTTTGGGATTGTCCTCCAGCAAAGAGCTGCCAAGGAGAGCCTTTCCTTTTAGGCAGTGATGACTTGGCAGTCCCTGACTTTTGTGAAAGCAGAACATGGCAGAAATAGAGTGGTAGCAGGACGCCTGAAATCTGCTTTTATTTTGAGGGATGAATACAGGTTGCATAGGTATGGTTTTACATATCTCTTGCTTTCCCCTGTTTTTTGAAATAAATGGCTGCTTCCAAAACTTGAACTTTGTTCTTCTCATTATTGGTCAGAGAACATGATGTAGAAAAAAGGTCAAAGGATTTATCCTCAGAAGGTACAAGTTCAAGTCTTGACTTCTTTATGTGCTGGGCTTAGTCGCTTGGTCAAGCCTGACTCTTTTGCATCCCCATGGACTGTGGGCCCTACCAGGCTCCTCTGTCCATGGGATTCTCCAGGCAGGAATACCGGAGTGGGTTGCCATTTCCTCCTTCAGGTGATCTTCCCAACCCAGGGAGTGAACCCATGTCTCCCACATTGCAGGTGGATTCTTTACCATCTGAGCCACTAGGGACTTCTTTATAGGCTACATGATGTTGGGGAAGATAATTTACCTCTGTAGGCCTCAATGTCCTTACCTGTTAATTGAGAACCATAATAAGACCAACCTCACAGCTATTAAATGAGATAATTTTTTTGAAAAGTTATACCACAAACTGAAGAACCTGTATAATAATACAAATTTTATGATTAGCAAATTTGGAATTGTAGCAGGGTCTCTATAAAGCAATAGAATATTTAAGGGGCAAAAATAATTTCCAGGTGAAGAATTCCTTAACTGGGAATGCTCTTCACAGACTGAGAAATATTTGTGTGTTTACTACAGGGTCTTGTATTTGTTGTTCTACTTGGGCATGATCACACTTTTCAAGGATCCTAAGAACAGTCCAGAGCTGATGCATTAGGAAGGTTAACAATCTGGAATTGATACTACTTTAGGGCTTCATCCCCATGGCTCATTTCCCCTCAGTCTTACTTGCCATCGTTATTTGTACATGGTATAACCAGTGTGATCCTCTGGGTACATTCAATTGATTAAAAGTTCAGTTTCAAACTCCTTTCCTCCCTCCCTCCCTTTCTTTTTTCTTTTTAGAGAAGATTAAGTGAATTGAGTTTCCCAGGTAGCTAGCTGGTAAAGAAATCTGCCTGCAATGTGGGAGACCTAGGTTCAATCCCTGGGTTGGGAAGATTCCCTGGAAAGGGGAATGGCTACCCACTTCAGTATTCTGGTCTGGAGAATTCCATGCAGTGTATAGTCCATGGGATCGCAAAGAGCAACTTTCACTTTTACTTTTTCAAGTGAATTGAAGTAAAGGCTTGATCCAGGTGAGCTGACACCATTTCCTTACTTTTTAAAAAAAATATGGGTAGATGACTTTATAAGAATCAGATGTTTGAATGGGGTTTTTGTTGCACACCCACACAGAGTTTAAATTCTTCTATTTTGGAAAGTCCTCCAGTTATTTCTGTTGTCACTGTTAATCTGCTGCACAGGTTTCTTGGTCTCCCTTTACTCCATTTACTCTCTATCCTGTCTTTTTATTTTCCATTTTTACCTTCACCGCATAGTTTCTGTTGAAATGGGTTTAGCTCTTTCTTTGTTTCCTAGGCTCCTATAAGCCCATATCTTCCAGATGACATCAAACCTTCCAGGAAGCTCTGCAAGGTATTTTCCTAAATAGAAACAGTCTCCTCTTTAAAAGGATTTCTGATGCCACTTTAAAAAATATAATTTCATGCCTCTTATCATCTCCCCAAGGCTCCAATTATGTAACGTGGTACCTGACATATGGAGGCAATATGAAGTGGTACCCTGGGGTACTGAGATGGGTTTTAAGGCTAGATTCCATAAAGTCAGTGGAATGAGGCATTTTGTGTGAGTCTTGGAATGACTTATCCTAAATGCACTTCAGTAGATCCAGACTATCTTTCTGATATTATCTGGTGATGATGTCCTAAAGGAGGTGGGGGCAAGTCCCTGTCTAATTATTTCCTTCTTTTGTATGTTTGGAATTCTTATAGAATAAGTTGGGGAATTTGTTACCAGTTTCTGTAACTGGACTATTGCACTAGTATGCACACTAATTACTAGTGTTGTGAGACTGTTTTTCTCAAGGAAATGCCTCTTGCAAGGGGTATCTTCCTTGTGGAGGAGCCCTCCTGTATAATCTCACTTTCAGTTTTAGGCATGTGAGCTGTAAGCACTTTGTAATCCCTTACAAAGAGAATGACTGTTGATCGTAACATCTTTGATGTAGAGGTTTATGAAAAAATGTTGTAAAAGTTATATTTATTGAGTGGATTTATCAGTACTGGAGTGAGTTCCACATTATTTATGGACATTTCTAAGTATGGTTTCAAATTCAGCTTTATGTTGGGCAGTCTGCTTGGCTACATTCAAGACCCCTCAGCACCAGGGAGAGGGCTGTGAAGATTTTTGACATTATTTTCAGTAGAGTCTCTCAGTCATGTCTGACTCTTTGCAACCCCATGGACTGTAGAATG
Source organism: Madoqua kirkii (assembly GCA_006408675.1). Taxonomy (NCBI): domain Eukaryota; kingdom Metazoa; phylum Chordata; class Mammalia; order Artiodactyla; family Bovidae; genus Madoqua; species Madoqua kirkii. The sequence continues at coordinate 114,679 of SJYC01074382.1, forward strand.
CCAGGCCTCCCTGTCCATCACCAACTCCAGGAGTTTACTCAAACTCATGTCCATTTAGTCAGTGATTCCATCCAACCATCTCATCCTCCGTCATCCCTTTCTCCTGCCTTCAATCTTTCCCAGCATCAGGGTCTTTTCTAATGAGTCTGTTCTTCTCATCAGGTGGCAAAATATTGGAGTTTCAGCTTCAGCATCAGTTCTTCCAATGAATATTCAGGACTGATTCCGTATAGGATGGACTGGTTGGATCTCCTTGCTGTACAAAGGACTCTCAAGAGTCTTCTCCAATACCACAGTTCAAAAGCATCAATTCTTCAGTGCTCAACTTTCTTTATAGTCCAACTCTCACAACATACATGACTGCTAGAAAAACCATAGCTTTGACTAGATGGACCTTTGTTGGCAAAGTAATGTCTCTGTTTTTTAATATGCTGTCTAGGTTGGTCATAACTTTTCTTCCAAGGAGTAAGTGTCTTTTAATTTCATGGCTGCAGTCACCATCTGCAGTGATTTCAGAGCCCCCAAAACTAAAATCTCTCACTGTTTCTCCATCTATTTGCCATGAAGTAATGGGACTAGATGTCATGATCTTAGTTTTCTGAATGCTGAGTTTTAAGCCAACTTTTTCACTCTCCTTTTTCAGTTTCATCAAGAGGCTTTTTAGTTCTTCTTCACTTTCTGCCACAAGAGTGGTGTCATCTGCATATCTGAGGAGGTAAGCATATCATTCTTATGCATATCTGCATAATGATGTATCTCCCAGCAATCTTGATTCCAGCTTGTGCTTCATCTAGCCCAGAATTTCTCATGATGAACTCTACATATAAGATAAGTAAGCATGGTGACAATATACAGCCTTGATGTACTCCTTTCCCTATTTGGAACCAGTCTGTTGTTCCATGTCCAGTTCTAACTGTTGCTTCTTGACCTGCATATGGATTTCTCAAGAGGCTGGTCAGGTGGTCTGGTATTCCCATCTCTTTCAGAATTTTCCACACTTTGTTGTGATCCATACAAAGGCTTTGGCATAGTCAATACAGCAGAAATAGATGTTTTTCTGGAACTCTCTTGATTTTTCAATGATCCAATGGATGTTGGCAATTTGATCTCTGGTTTCTCTGCCTTTTCTAAATGCAGCTTGAATATCTGGAAGTTCATGGTTCATAAACTGTTGAAGCCTGGCTTGGAGAATTTTGAGCATTACTTTACTAGCATGTGAGATGAGTGCAATTGTATGGTAGTTTGAGCATTCTTTGGCATTGCCTTTCTTTGGGATTGGAATGAAAACTGACCTTTTCCAGTCCTGTGGCCACTGCTGAGTTTTCCAAATTTGATGGCGTATTGAGTACAGCACTTTCACAACATCATCTTTTAGGATTTGAACTAGCTCAACTGGAATTCCATCACCTCCACTAGCTTTGTTCATAATGATGCTTCCTAAGGCCCACTTGACTTTGAATTCCAGGATGTGTGGCTATAGCTGATGGGTCATAACATTGTGATTATCTGGATCATGAAGATCTTTTTTGTACAGTTCTTCTGTGTATTCTTGCCACCTCTTCTTAATATCTTCTGCTTCTGTTAGGTCCATAACATTTCTGCCCCTTATTGAGCTCATCTTTGCATGAGATGTTCCCTTGGTATCTCTAATTTTCTTGAAGAGATCTCTAGTCTTTCCCATTCTTTTGTTGTCCTCTATTACTTTGCATTGATCACTGATGAAGGCTTTCTTATCTCTTCTTGTTATTCTTTGGAACTCTGCATTCAAATGGGTATATCTTTCCTTTTCTCCTTTGCTTTTCACTTCTCTTCTTTTCACAGCTATTTTTAAGGCTTCCTCAGACAAACATTTTGCCTTTTTGCATTTCTTTTTCTTGGGGATGGTCTTGATCCCTGCTTCCTATACAATGTCAGGAACCTCCATCCATAGTTCTTCAGGCACTCCATCAGATCTAATCCCTTTAATCTATTTCTCACTTCCAGTGTATAATCTGAGGTTATGTTGTGACTGTAAAGAGCCTACGTCTGTCAGGGTGGTCTTTCCTTCCTCTTTTAAGCTCCCTTGCATATGGAAGCAAAGCACTGGACCGCCTTGCCCCGTGTGACTGTGGGCTGGTGTTTCTTAAATGGTCTTCATGCATGCTGCTCGTGTGCTCAGTCACTTCAGGAGTTTCCAACACTTTGCAACTCCATGGACTTTAGCCCGCCAGGCTCCTCCGTCCAGGGAATTCTGCAGGCAAGAATACTGGAGTGGGTTGCCATTTTCTTCTCCAGGGGATATTCCTGACCCAGGGATTGAACCCAGGTCTCCCTCATTGTAGATAGACTCTTTATCATCTCAGCCACCAGGGAATTGTTGTGTTCTGCTCACCCTGCTGGCTTTTGCGGGCAGCACTTACGTTAGGTCCTTCCTTATTACAGTCTGTGAGGTGTAATGATTGTGAAGGACTTTCCTTGTGTCATCACAAATGTCAGATTGGTTTTGCCAAGTGGCCCTGACTAATGAACTCTGCATACAAGACCCTCTCTTAACAATGTTATCTAGAAAGTCTTGTCACTTTGCAAAATTACTCTGAACCCATGTAACCCTAATTCATGGCACAGAGGAAGAGAAACACAAAACTATAAAGCCTACTAATGATTTACCACATACATCACAGTAATAATAAGTCACAAACATCAGCAGAGTCAGTAGGTACCAGGGTGCTGACCATTTGTCTCACATTTCCTGATTTATTCTTTCAAAATAGTCAGAAAAGCATTTTTGTTGTTGTTCAGTTGTGTCCGACTCGCTATCCCACAGAGAAAAGCATATAAAAGTGTTTTTGATTATCCTGCCGGAGTAGATAATTCAGTATGGACGTGACACAGAAGCACAGTAAATGACATAAAGAATTAGAAAGTTATACGGAGATCTAGACAGATACTGTCTTAGGAAAAACTTAAAAAAAAATTCTCCTCACCAAAACTCATACACAGTTCATAGAAAAAGAATAGACTTCAAGAATATCATAAAGAAATAAATTATTGCTGAGGAAATCAATGCTGATGGAAAACATATGCTTTCTTGTTTTTGCAGTTAGGGTAGGTTCTGTGCTCTGGGTGCTGCATGTACTGTTTGAACCAGAAGGAAATTGTTGTTCTGAAGTTTATAAGAGTCAAATTTAGTCATGCGCAGGGGTGGGAAGTTGAGTGCTCCTGGAGCCTCACGTCTCTGGAAGATGTGAAAGAACAAGAGATTTTGCCAAGATTGGCTTTGCTTTCAGACTTTCCTTTACCACATTCCAGAGAAGAGAGTGTGTGGTGTTGGAACTGACCCCCTGGCTGGATGTTTAGCATCACATGGTGATGTGTTGTGGGTTAACAGGACTGGCAGTTCCTGGACTGCTTTTATTTATATCCCATTCTGGGTCTTTAGATGGTGTGGAGAGTTTTGGTACTTTCAGAACAGATTTTATTCAGAGTATAAAGTATGAAACTTTTTTCCTGCAATGAATGATAAGTTGAAATATTTCTCTGATAGCCTGTGCTACTCCATGAGTGTAAATTAATTATTTCTGTTGTGCCATCAGAACACTGTTAACTTGCTCATCAAGTTTTTGTTGAGTAACCGAAAGAAAGTTAATATTTTGGTAAGTACTTAGACAAACACATTACAGGTTAATAAGTCTGAGGTCCTGAAAGATACTTCTGTTTTTTCCAGGGAAGAGCTGTGGCACTAAAGGAATCAGAGTTGATACTTAAGCAAACATGCTTTTCTGGTAAATAAGCAGGTCCTGTTATTTTTGACATACCATGGCTGGACTGCATTATATGCCTCTTGCTACTTTTAGAAACTTTTGGAACAGAAAAGGGGGAAGATGTGCATAAGGGTTTCCATGGGTATGAACTGAACTGTTGGAAAGTAGTTCAGCTGGAAAATGCGGCTGTGGAGTGTGTTCAGGAGAGCTCAGAGAACCATGGTCTGGACGCCTGGGGAGGGGCAGTCACATGCTGGGCATCAGGAACTTTTCCAAACTGGATACTGTGCAATTAGAGGACTTTATTCACCCAGAAAATTAAGGTCTACTGGGTGATGTTTCCAGCATAATTGCAAGAATTGTAAAACTTTCAGGACTAAACATTAACTAGACACTTTCTGGAGGAATTTCCACACAGGTAGAAAGGCAGCCACAAGCCTGGGTAGGGCCTAGTCCTGGGTGTCTGCATTCACCAAGTATTTATAGAAAGCCTGCTCTGTGCCAGGCTCTGGGCAAGGTGCATGGGACACAAGTTTGGATGAGCTATAGTCTGACCTTGAGGCACTCACAGACTAGGTTGGTGATGGATGTGTTTATAACTAAGGATGAGAAACTGTGAGAAGTCCTGCAGTAAGGGACTGGGAACACAGAAGAGAGAAATTTAAGTCCTGGTTAACAGCAGTAAAGAATTGTTGCACTGGTCTTACAGGTTACTTAGTTCAACCCCATGTGAGATTCTCACCGCTTCATCCCTGCCAGTGATCTTTTAGCATGTGTTCAAGCTCCTCCTCTAAAGGCAGCTCATTGCATTTTCAGACATCTCTGTTTAATTCATTGATGCAGATGAATATGTGAATACTTATCAGGCATTGTGCTGGTTATCTCATTTAATTTGTACCCAGGAGTAGATACTTCTGACATCCCTCTTTTCAGATGAATGACTGAGGCTCACAGAGGTTAAATAACCTGTCTAAGTCTATACACTCAGTAGTGGCTGGAACAAGGTCTTAAATCCATGTGACTTCAAAGCTGTGTTCTTGATCTACCTGATATTCTCATAGATTCCTGTTCTTTCACCTGCTGAGAAAAAAAAAAAAAGTGTAAATTCTCTTTTTTGTGACAGTTATTCAAGTATTTCCAGAGACTGTGTATGTGCCCTTGTGCCCCTCCCCCACCCCACATCCAACTCTTTTTTTCCCCGGCACCCTAGATTCTTTCAAATATTCCCCCAAAGATAAACTTTTCAGAGCTTCCACCATCCTGGTCACCTCTGCAGGCTCTCCTGTGTGTTGATGACTTTCCTAAGATGGAGTTAACAGCATTACTGTAGCATTCCAGACATAATCTGTCTCCTATTGAGTAAGATGGGCATTACATCTCCGTATCCGAGAAGGATTCATTTTAGCTACAGCTACATCACTTTTTGTGGCTCAGGCTTAGTTTGTTGTCCATAAAATTCATAGGTCTATTTCTTTCTCTCTCTTTTGGCCTTACTTACATTTATTTATAATTATGCCTCATTTGCAGTTTTTTTTTTTTTTTAATGTGCTCAGTCTGTGTGATGGTTGAAAGCAATACAGTCAGAAGTAGTTCATCTTCACATAGGTAGAAGTTGGACAGGTGTGCTCCAAAGAGGCAGTGGCCAAGCAGTTTGCAAGGAGTACTTTATTTTATTTCTTGGACTTCAAAATCACTGTGAATGGTGACTGCAGCCATGAAATTAAAAGATGCTTGCTCTCTGAAAGAAAAGCTGTGACCAGCCTAGATAGCATATTAAAAAGCAGCATTACTTGCCAACAAAGATCCATCTAGTCAAAGCTATGGTTTTTCCAGTGGTCATGTATGGATGTAAGAGTTGGACCATAAAGAAAGCTGAGTACCAACGAACTGATGCTTTTGAATTGTGGTGTTGGAGAAGATTCTTAAGAGTCCCTTGGATAGCAAGGAAATCCAACCAGGCAATCCTAAAGGAAATCAGTCCTGAAGATTCACTGTAAGGACAGATGCTGAAGCTGAAGCTCCAGTAATTTGGCCATCTGATGTGAAGAATAGACTCATTATAAAAGACCCTGATGCTGGGAAAGCTTGAAGACAGGAGGAGAAGGGGACAACAGAGAATGAGATGGTTGGATGGCATCACCGACTCGATGGACATGAGTTTGAGCAAGCTCTGGAAGTTGGTGATGGACAGGGAAGGCTGGCGTGTTGCAGTCCATGGGTGCTGAAGGATTAATGGTTTTGAACTATAGTGCTGGAGAAAACTCCTGAGAATCCCTTAGACAGCAAGGAGATCAAACCAGTCAGTCCTAAAGGAAGTCAACCCTGAATATTCATTGGAAGGACTAATGCTGAAGCTGAAGCTCCAATACTTTGGGCATCTGATGAGAAGAGCAGAGGAATGGAAAAGACGATGTGGTATATATATATATATATACAGTGGAATATTAACCATAAAAAGGGATGAAATTGTGCCATTTGCAGAGACATGGATGTATCTGGAGACTGTCATACAAACTGAAGTCAGAAAGAGAAAAACAAGTATCATATTAATACATATATGTGAAATCTAGAAAAGTAGTATAAATGATCTTATCTGCAAAGAGGAAATAGAGACATAGATGTAGAGAGCAAACATATAGATACCAAGGTGGAGAGGAGTAGGTGGGATTAATTGAGAGATTTAGATTGGCATGTATACACTGTTTATAACAGTTATGAAACAGATAATTAATGAACCTACTGTGTAGCACAAGGAACCCTACTCAATGCTCTGTGGTGACCTAAATCGGAAGAAAATTGAAAAAACAGGAGATATATGTGAACATATGGCTGATTCACTTTGCTATATAGTAGAAACTAACACAACACTGTAAAGCAACTATACTCCAATTAAAAAAATGGAAGCAATACAGTTTATTTTTCCAGTAGAAAGTCAAAATGGAAAATTACTATATTTCATATCAAATGTTATGTTGCATTCACAAGTTATTTAATCAAGCATAGGAAAACCATCTTTATGAACCAGACTTTGATGCTTAGGTTTACTATTTTGAAAAATGACCTCAATAAATTTTTTGAAAGTATTTTTAGAGGGAAGATCTCAATCTGAATTCTGAAAGAATAGCCCTTGCTCATGTGTATCTTTGCATTTCTTTGTTGGAATAATCTGTTCTAGATCAGTGATTCTCAAATTGTAGTTCCTAGACCAGCGCATTGGTACTGCCTACAAAAATGTCAGAGATGCAGAGTATCAGATATCCCACCCCCAACTTGCAGACCTGCTGAAAAGGAAACTAGGAGAATGGATCACGCACTGTGTGTTTCAACAAGTCCTCCAGCTAATACTGGTGCTCCTTAAGTTGAGAACCACTGATCTAGATTGTTTTAAGCTTTGTAGAATTATTCAGTATACTATGTGGCCAAATAGAACAGAATGAGAGAAGTTTCTACTTCCATTGTTATAAGTGGTCAGAGACCTTGGTCTGTAGAAGAGACGAGTGCCTGGCAGTGAGAAACCTCACTGCTGGTTTTTTTCTCTCGCTTCCTCATAAAAGAGTGAATTATCTTCCCTTTCTTCAGAAAATCAAACTAGATTTCCTGGAATGCCTAGAACTTATACTGATGAAACAGTCCTTAACTCAATATTTCTGTCAAACTCACTGCCCTCAAATAAAGAGATATACCCAGAGAAAAGACTCCCAAGATAAGGAGATTTTTCGTCATTAAAGGGCTACATGAAATAGCCTAGTGACTTAAGTCTGTGTAGCTGGATAGAGCTTGGAGAACTTGTATTTCATTGCTCTAAAAGGAATATTCTGTTCAAATAGGTAAGGCTTTTCTCTGATCTTAAAAACCTTCAAAGACAAAGAAAATCACAATTAATTCTAATCATTTTGTTATTAAACTTGAAGTTAGTAGCCAAAAATATCAGAAAATGCATTTTTTACATGTCCTATGCAATGTTCCGAACACATGGCAACTCAAATATTGTCTAAAACCATTTTTCACAGGTTAACATTCCTAACACATCAGTTGTCAAATTCTGTTGTTCCAAATGCTCATAGCTGAGCATCGGCTTAGGGACAGATAACCGTCCAGAGACTATGAAAAAGGAGAAGTGATCCTGTCCAAATCAATACAGACCCGTCTCATCCCATCCCAAATCTCTTTAATGTGAGTGATAGAAAAGAGAAACTCCTTGGAATTAGGCCATTAGCGTGTGTCTGTGTGTGTGCGCGCGCGCGCGTGTGCGTAAAGCTAGTGGGAATCACTCATAAAGCCTGCATGTATTTGTGACAGGGAATAAAATGAGCAAAGTGAACTGATTTTATTATTTTATCCACTATCTCCAAACTATTCAACAAACTGCTTAAGAAGGTTTGAACTTTTTCAAGATATGTAAATTTTATTGTATTTTTATAATATTTATTTGTCTGCACAGGGTCTTCGTTGCGGCATACTGGCTCTTTTTGGTTGCAGCAGGCAGGATCTTTGTGTGCGAGTTCTTAGTTGTGTATGTGGCATCTAGTTCCTTGCTTGCTTGCGTACGTTTTCAGTCAGATTTGACTCTGCGACCTCATGGACTGTAGCCCTCCTGGCTGCTCTGCCCATGGAAATTTCCAGGCAAGATGCTGGAATGGGTTGCATTTCCTTCTCCAGGGGATCTTCCTGACCCAGGGATCGAACCTGTGTCTCTTGCCTCTCGTCCATTGGCCTGCAGACTCCTTACCACTGTGCCAGTCAAGAGGTCTTGACCAGGGATCAAACCCAGGCCCCCTGCATTGGGAGCTTGGAGTCTTAGCCACTGGACCACCAAGGAAGTCCCTTCATATGCACTTTTAACTGAAGAATTAGTACTTTTGATTGTGTATACATAAGCTGTAGTCATAGGGTAAAATAACAGTACATTTTATAATAATTGATTAAGATTTATTGGGTGTTTCTTTTTCCTATCACGGAGATCCTAAGAACGTTTTTCCCCTTTCCTATTGTTTGTTGCTATGAGTCTTTCAATAATATAAAATGTAGGATCTATCTGCTATCTGGCATAGTGTCTAGCCAAGCTGACCATCCTTACTTTGTTAGAAGATTCTTCGTTTTACTGAATGGAGGCAGTTCTTAATTGTGAATAAAGAACATCCGATAGATTTTTGCATGAGAAAAGCCTTAAAATCCTTTGCAACTCCAAAGTTCTTATACTGAGAAATGAGTCATGGAATTATGAGTTTGGAAAGAACTTCCTTCCATATTTGCCATGCCATTTTCTGCCATTATCTCCTAATTTGTCTTTTACCTCTTGTCTACTTTTAATATGAATAAAATGATCATTTGTGGAGTACTAGGTAGTTTATAGGAAAAGGCAATGGCAGCCCACTCCAGTACTCTTGCCTGGAAAATCCCATGGATGGAGGAGCCTGGTAGGCTGCAGTCCATGGGGTCACTGAGGGTCGGACACGACTGAGAGACTTCACTTTCACTCTTCACTTACATGCATTGGAGAAGGAAATGGCAAACCACTCCAGTGTTCTTGCCAGGAGAATCCCAGGGATGAGGGAGCCTTGTGGGCTGCCATCTATGGGGTTGCACAGAGTCAGACACGACTGACGCGACTTAGCAGCAGCAGCAACAGGTAGTTTATAACCACTCTCATAAGCAATAACGGTTAATTAATATATTTCTTCACTGATTCAGTAACAGCATCTTGAATCCCAACAATATATTAGTCTCTGTGCTGGAGTGGAGTGCATTAACCACAGGGGGTTGGGAGCGCCTGACCCCTGTGCTCACAGAGTCTTCAAGCTGTCCTTACTGTTCTTCTTACTATTCCTTATCCCTGGTTTCTGCAATCCCTCTGCTCTTCTTTTGGCCTGAGTCACCAGGAGTCACAATGTACTGATATGAACATAGTGATCTGACTTTGTTTTCTTTTATGAATGTGAATCCATCCCCAAAAGACAGTTTTCAGTGATGAGAAAACTGAAGTTGGGTTCTCTGCTTCTCTGATGTGACTGAGGCATTAGAAACAAGGGTTTGTTGTTGTTTTTTCCTTCAGCATTAAAGAGAAGTAGAATTTGCTGTCATTTAGCTATATGTCACCTGGAATTGTAATTTGCATCAAAAACTGCTTTGCTGGCAGCCAACTGCCAGGTAGATACTTAATCTCCTTTGATTCTCTGCTGTACTTTTTTGTGCCCTCTCCAAAAATTCTGAAAGAATTAAAGCTTCTTCTGAGCCACGGTTCATCAATTATGATGCTCCTACTTTAGAGAAAGAAAAAAATAACGGAACCTTCTGGAGTCAGAAAAACTAGTGCTTGTCCCAGTAGAAAAAAACAAGGATTTAAGACCAAGGAAAATGCTATATTCTATAAAGAATATTTAGGAATTTGGTGAAAATTCTGCCTAGTAAGAAAATTCTCCATCTCACTCATTGAGTTCAGTTGTCCTAAAGTATTTTATAAATTCAGTTTCTAAATTCTACTGTACTAACTTTACTGGAGTGTCTTCTAACAATTTCATGCTACCACCAGAGAGCAGCAGAGATTTGTAGGTAATTAATGACTACCCTAAATACCAAAATGCATGGAAGCTTGGCCACTTGATTTGATCTTATTAATGAAATGACTAGGAGCAAAAATAAGCAGCCAATTAATAATCAGAACTTTCACTCATTGGCCTGTCTTCCCACTCTTCACTTTTCTTTCTTTGAGGTGTGTTTGTAAGTATGTGATTTTAATAATTTATGACATTGATTGGGGAGAGTTTTTTGACTTTTTCTAGAGGCTTTTGGGATACAGATCAAAATGCAGCTCTTGTTCTGCACTCACACATACATAGACTGAACAGTGGCTCTGAAGGCAGTGAATCCAAAGTTTAAGGAAGTGCAGTGCTGTTCCTCTAGACCAGGGTCATCAAACTACTGCTCACAGGCTGAATCCAGACCACTGCCTGTGGTTGTAAATAAAGTTTTACTGGGACACAGACATAACATTTACTTATATTTTGTCTGTAGTGGCTTTCATGCTCAAGTGGCAGAGTTGAGTGACCGTAGTAGAACATATGGTCTACAAAGCTTAAATAATTTACTATCCAGCCCTTTACAGAAAAAGTTTGCTGACCTTACTCTTCCCCATATTTGTGTCTTAAACTAAATTATGGGCAGTACGGGGAAGCTGAAACAGTCCTGGTTCAGGACATGCAACAGCTATTTTTCTATTCCTAATTCACCTACTTGGGTGAGTCCCTCACCATTTCTAGCCCTAGAGTCCCCATCTGTAAGTAGGGGGTGGGAGTGGGGAAAAGTTGAACTTGTTAGCATCTAAGATCATTTCCAGATCCAAAATTCTGATTTCTTGGTTGTCTTTGTTCTGACATGAACATAGTATAGAGTGAACAAGTTGTTTATGGGGGCATCAGTTTTCTTGGTGTATGTTTCTCAGGCTCCACTTTTAATCCCATAGGATTTGTTAGATGACTGGGCTACCTTGCACTGGTGTCTGGTGCACTGGAAGTCTGGTGTCACACCTAAATAGTCTTAGACATTATGTTAACTTCACTTAAGAGAACAAGGGAAAAGGTAAGGTCAGTGCTTAGAGTCCTAATTCTAGCTAAGCAGGACTATATTTTTCTTTTTTTAAAGTTTCCATTTTTACTACATTCCTTAATTTGCCTTTTTTGACAAGCTCTTCTTTTTTAAAAAAGAGTTATTAGGTGTACTAAATATTAGCTCAACAGTGTCCACAATTTTGCTTTTTAATGTCTTGTTGGAATGTATAGCAATCTGAATTAGTATTGACTTCCAAAATTTAAACATGAAGAGAAGTATGTGAAGTAAAAATTTAATACTGTAGACAATTTGACTCCACATTTTAGTTATTATTCTATTTTTGATTGATTTATTGATTCATTAAGTCAAGTATCCATTTAGTGGTCTAATTAGTGTTATAAATACAGCAGTGATAAAGCAGATAATTAAGATGCTCATGCTTACTGTGAACAAATTGGAAAGCAAAGCAACATGTAAAACAGAACCTAATTGAGTTTAAGTATTGGTACCTATGCATGCTTTTTTCAAAGCATAAATATTTATGTGGGCTTCCCTGGTGGCTCAGATGGTAGAGAATCTGCCTGCAGTACAGGAGACCCGGACTTGATCCCTGGGTTGGGAAGATCCCCTTGTAGCTAAGATGCTTTAATGTCAAACCAGTGTTTGTGTTTTCTAATTTATTTACCTTTAAACTTTAGAATGTTTATTAGCAAGATGCTTTTTTAGGCATCTGAAAACCACTGATCAGGTTTTTCTGCACCACATTTCTGATGTCTAGGATGTTCAACAGTGTGATTGTTTAGAAATCTGTTACCGCCTATATTACCTGGAGGGCCTGTAAGTCTGTGTTAAGATGCTAGTCAGATTCTCTGTCAAAAGGGAAGGAGTTTACTTTAAAAGGTAGACATTATCATCTAATCATGTGGTTCTTCATAAGTGGAAATTAAGCTGTGACACTCTTGGCCACTCAGATCCTTGTTGGGACAACTGGCTGGATGAGTCACCTTACAGGAACACTCCCTTCTTATTTATTCCCAGGAGTTAAACTGAGTTCAGATCTCTGCTCTGACTTCCTAACTGGGGTAATTTTGGCTGAATCACTTAACTCTCTCATTTATCCTCATCTATAGAGTAGAAGTAAACCATCCTGCCTATCTTGCAGGGTTGCTGTGAAAACAAAAAGGCAAAGTGAAGGTTTAAATAAAAGCATGCTATTAAATCCTAATATCCAATGCACATACAAGCTCAAGCTGCGGTTACAGTGAAGCCCAGGAGTCAGCATGTTACTGTAGCTCATAAGGATGGAGAATTGACCTTCAGGCCCTCAGACCAATTTAGTTAGTTGGACTAACTAACTTTGCCAGTTGAACTTTACATATTCACTAAATGGACTATTGAGTTCTTTCATTGGTCAAGTCAACAAATACGTGCTTGGTATTAACTATGTGTATACCACTGGGCTTGAGTTGTGGAAGATATAAAAATGCTCTGCCTATAAGAGCTTACTGTTTAGAAAGCAAGAATATCAGTCAAAAGTACAGCAAACAGAAATCACTCTGAGCTTTCAACAAAGGGGTTTATTTGTTTTTTACTTTGAAGGAACCATAAACTTTCATGATTTTGTCACATTTGAAGATTCTAGGCTACTTATTATTTTTTAATTAATTTTAATTGGAGGCTAATTGCTTTACCATATTGTAGTGGATTTTGCCATACATTGACATGAATCAGCCATGGGTTTATGTGTATCTCCCATCCTGAACCTCCTTCCCACCTCCCTCCCCATCCCATCCTTCAGTGTACCAGCTTTGAGTAGCCTGTTTCATGCATCAAAGTTGGACTGGTGATCTGTTTCACATATGGTAATATACATGTTTCAATGCTATTTTCTCAAATCATCCCACCCTCACCTTCTCTCACAGAGTCCAAGGCTGTTCTTTGTATCTGTGTCTCTTTTGCTACCTCACATATAGGGTCATTGTTACCATCTTTCTAAATTCCGTCTATATTCACTAATATACTGTATTGGTGTTTTTCTTTCTGGCTTACTTCACTCTGTATAATAGGCTTCAGTTTCATCTATCTCATTAGAACTGATTCAAATGTATTCTTTTTAATGGCTGATTAATACTCCATTGTGTGTATGTACCACAGCTTTCTTATCCATTCATCTGCTGTTGGACATCTAGGTTGCTTCCGTGTCCTGGCTATTACAAACAGTGCTGCAATAAACATTGGGGTACATGTGTCTCTTTCAATTCTGGTTTCCTCGGTGTGTATGCCCAGCAGTGGGATTGCTGGGTCATATGGCAGTTCTATTTCCAGTTTTTTAAGAAATCTCCACACTGTTCTGCATAGTGGCTGTACTAGTTTGCATCCCCACTAACAGTGTGAGAGAATTCTCTTTTCTCTGCACCCTCTCCAGCATTTATTGTTTGTAGATTTTTTTGATAGCAGCCATTCTAACCAGAGTGAGATGGTACCTCATTGTGGTTTTGATTTGCATTTCTCTGATAATGAATGATGTTGAGCATCGTGCTGCAATTCATGGGGTCGCAAAGAGTCGGACACGACTGAGCAACTAAACTTGAACTTTAACTTGAGCATCTTTTCATGTATTTGTTAGCCATCTGTATGTCTTCTTTGGAGAAATGTCTGCTTAGTTCTTTGTAGGCCATTTATTTTGTAGGGTATCTTGGACTTTGATGTTTCCTCTTGATTTGATTCAGGTAACACAGGAGTGATGCTGTTCTCAATGCATCCTGTCAGGTAGCACACATTTTTCATTTGTCATGTTCATGGATTCATCCTGGATCATGTTTCCTTTGATCACATTCTTGTAAGTCTATCAGACTTCTCTACCATAAAGCTAATCCTTCCCCCTTTATAGCTAGCTACTAAGTATATGAAGAGACAGTTTACTTTCAGACTATGTAAATATCCTATTTGTCATCAAAATTTAGTGACTAATCCATTCATATCAGTACAAAATCTTGGTTTCATAATTTGTTCAATAATTCTAATGTTACTATCATTATTTTGATGTTCAAATTGTCTCTATGTTGGGAGCCCCTCATGCTGGCTTCCTCATCTAATTTTTCCCTGACATAGCCCTGAAACCAGCCATGTCTCTAAATACCTCTGACTCCTTATAGTGGAGAATGACATATGGAGACACAGACCTGGCTCTAAATGTGCTTATTGCTTTGGGGATATTGCTACTTTCAGACTCTAATAGAGGGGATTTAATTCAGGGAATTGATTAAGCTAGTGATGGAAAAAATCTAGAGCTAAATAAGGGTCAGTGAGGCAACCCAGAGAATCCACCAACACCCTGTAGGGTGTTGGCTGGAGAGTCAAGAAGGGGGTATATTGTGCTTAGGAGGTCAGGTCATCTGGAAGAAGTGTGAGAAACACTGGACTGTCCAGCGAAATCCTGAGTCTGGAGGAGATGCAGCTGCTACATGCCATGTGAGGAGGAGAGGTTCTCCCTTCCTCCTGTACTTGAATCTGTTCTCAGTATCTTGCATTGGCCTGCCCTGTCCAGAATCCACCTATCCCAGTATCCTGGGAAACAAAGCCTGCACAGCCAGCCCCCTGAGATGGAACACAGGGGAACGAAAAGGATAAGGATGGAACTGAGGGTAAAAGGGCCAGGACAGGAACAAAAATACATACAGCCTTGCATCTTGGCAATCGCCATTTGAACACAATAGGTTGCAAATGTTTTCGTGACTTGAGATGGGTAACATCATCTGTGATGTGGCCACTTAAGTTTAACATGCTTCCAAGAAACCTCACCCTGCCTATTAGAACCCAGACATTGGTTGGGTCACATGCTACTGCTCAAGGACAGGTAACTGCACTTTAACAATGTGCTCTGATTCACTCTCCCCTTCCTGTGTCCAGGCAGTCTCTTATGAGAAGGGAGTATTTATGCTCTAAGCTGAGTCACAGAGTCCAGTTCAACTTTTTGCTAGAGATGTTTTGATCTTGCATGTTTTTGGTTGAACTGTGTCTCCTCCTCCTAAAATGTGTTGAAGTCCTAACACCTGAATATGTGACTTTATTTACAAATAGGATCTTTGAAGATGATCAAATTAAAATGGTATCAGTAGGTGGGTCCTAATCTAATACAACTGGTATTCTTATATCCTTATTGGACAGCTAGGAAATCAAACTAGTCAATCCTAAAGGGAACCAACCCTGAATATTCACTGGAAGGACAGATGCTGAAGCTCCAATACTTTGGTCATCTGATGCAAAGAGCCGACTCATCAGAAAAGACCCTGATGCTGGGAAGGATTGAGGATAGGAGAAGGGGGCAACAGAGGTTGAAATGGTTGAGTGGCATCATCAATTCAATAGACATGGGTTTGAGTAAACTCTGAGAGATAGTGAAGGACGGGGGAAGCCTGACGTGCTGCAGTCCTTGGGGTCACTGACAGTCAGACATGATTGAATGACTGAACAACAGTAACAACACAGAGACATAAAAGAAGGACCCTGTGGGAAGATCATGGCAGTGATCAGAATGATGCATCTGTAAGCCAAGAAATGCCAAGCACCAGAGCAAGCGCCAGAGTCCAGAGGAGAGACCAGGAACAGAGTCCCTCTCGCAGCCCTCAGGCAGAAGCGACCCTGTCAGCACCTTGGTCTTAGACATCTAGGCTTCAGAACGGTGAGACATGACCTTCTGCTGCTTACGCCCCTCAGTTTCTCTGACTCAGCTGTGACAGCCCTGGCAAACTAAGATGCTCTGTTAGAAGTGGATGTCAGGTGTTCAGTTTGATCAGGAGCTACTTGGTCTCGAGCAGTGGAAAGTGCTGTGATGAAGGGGCTGGAAGGAGTGACGAGGTGACCTGAAGACCTGCTCTTTTGTGTTCACTTCTGCCTGGGAACCACTTGGTCAGTATGGAGTTTGTCACTCCCTGTTCCTCCTCTGCATCCCCTGGTGGCAGGCCTGCCTTTGCCCATTGCTGATGATGTTAGGTCCAAATCAACAGCCAGTTTTCTTTGTGATGGTGTCAGGCCTGGCCTCTGCAGTCAGCTGGTCAGAGGCTGAGAGCAGGGATTCCACAGGCCATTTTCCTCTCCTGTGTGAGCAAGCTTGGCCTCCTGCTGTAGGCCTCCGGTTTAGGAGGTCTGGCTTCGGCTCAGTACTTGGAAGGAGGAGCAGAACCATATGTAAACAATATGTTGCTACCCTCTGTTCATGGGACAATGTTCCTGCGCTCTTGAATATAGAAAAAGAAAAGAAAAATGTTGTCCTGGTTGGTTAATTGGTTTATTTGATTATTTTGTCTATAGAATGTCACCTGCTAAAGCCAAGTAAAAATCAGCCTTTAGGTTTCAGCTTTTATTGTCCACATTTCTCACTTAGGAGTAATTATATACATTTCAGAAGGTTACTCATCAAATACTGGAGATGACACATAATTGAAAGTATGCAGTGTTGTATCGTGTGGCAGACACAGAGAGTTGACCCAGAAATCTCCAGGGGAT
The DNA here is from genome assembly GCA_006408675.1 of Madoqua kirkii. NCBI lineage: Eukaryota > Metazoa > Chordata > Mammalia > Artiodactyla > Bovidae > Madoqua > Madoqua kirkii. The sequence continues at coordinate 131,469 of SJYC01074382.1, forward strand.
CCTTATGGAGTTTGGACTCAATATTAAATATATTACTGACGTATGCTTAGTGTTATTTCATGCTTATAATTATATGTAATTTGAAATAAAATGTTTTGTTGCTGTTAACTCCACAAGTTTGGGCTTATGGGGATTTGAGATGATGTGGAACTTTTATCTCCAAGTACTTAGATGTGAAACGTGTCACTGATGTTAGGAAAGGTGACAGGACAAAGGCTCAAGGGTCTTGAACTATGGAATAGGAAGTGAGGCCTACAGCTTAAAAAATTTTTTTTTTACTTTCATGACCATTTACATGAGCCAACTGGTAGGCTCCTTGTAATTAATAATGACTATTTCTTTTTATTTTCTCTGTGAAATTAGTAAGTGATTTTCCAATGCTTTCAATCTGTATATTTGTTATTCAAGTGAAAATATTTCTCTTTTTCTTTTTGCCTAGAGTATCCTAGCCCCTCTTTCTTTCTTGAACCCTCCACACCCTTGTTCTTAGAGACACATGCAGGATGGACAGAAGAGAACACTTCAACAGCACCTGCTTTCTGAGTTCACAGGTTTTACCATCAGGTATGTTGTGTGTGTGGAGGCACACTCAGTCACGCTTGACTCTTTGCAACCCCATGGACTGTAGCCCACCAGGCTCCTCTGTCCATGGAATTTTCCAGGCAAGAATACTGGAGTAGGTTGCCATTTCCTTCTCCAGGGGAACTTCTTGACCCAGGGATGGAACTGTGTCTCTTGCGTCTCCTGCATTGGCAGGAATGTCCTTTACCAGCTGAGGCACAGAGGAAGCCCCATCATCAGGTGTCGGTGGAGCAAAATCAAATGTCCTGGTGCTGTTTCTCTCACACTGTACCTGAACTCCAGGAGGAATACTGAGTCTCAGAATAAATACGCCACCTCCTACTGGAGAATCAACTGTACTAAGATGCTTGGGAAATAGAATTTGTATATTAAAACACTCAGGTATATTATAGGGTAGAATATGTAATCTACATGACTTAAAACCCTAGTACACAATGGTGCCTGACTTCTTTTTTTAAGATATAAGCAATAAAATGTGACATGTAGAGTAGAAATTCTGGATTCATGTGAACCACTCAAAGCCTTGCTAAACCTGGGACAAGATGCTTAACCTCTTTGCATCTCCTTTTTCTTCTCTGTAAAATGGGGCTAATACTCATGTGTAACTTACAGAGTAGGTGGAACATTAAAGGTGCTTAGCTTAATGTGTGTCACATAATAAACACAGAAATTATAGCTGTGCCAGAGCCTTGGAGCTAAAACTTGATGCCACACCCATAGGGGTGGCTATGCAGCACTGCTCTGGAGAAATTAAGCCCACTTCTGCCATCTCCTTTTTGAATCTGGGCATTCAGAACACCCTGAGAAACTAGGAAGGGACAATTGTTGCCCTTGAATTCAGAGCCAGTGTTGCTTGATGGATGATACACAGTCCCTGGACCACTGAGAGTTAAACATTATCACAAAGACAGAAACTTGGACCAGATGGCTGGGTTGGTCAGCAAGTGGGGCAAGGATGAAGAGTCAAGAGTCTTTACTTTGATGATCTACAAATGGTACTGCTTTCCTCCAAAACAGCAGAAAGGGCTGAAGGCAAAGGAGTAGATAAGGATAAGAAATATGAGGCATAGATCCTTCTACTCTCCTCTCCTGTGTCTTTACAGACCTTACTAATGGATTACCACATTTTTTGAATGGAGCTCAGGTATGACTTTAGAAGCCTTCTCAATATGATGCTCCAGGGGGATACCAGTAAGTGATTATCACTTGAGAAGTTTCTTTCCTAGCTCTTGAAAAGTTCTAGGAGTTTTGGACACTAATAGTAAGAAAAGTTAGCAACAGTAGTGGTTTCAAAGACTCATCTGCTTGAATGAGAGGCCTTCCACAACTCACCATATTTTAATCTATTTTCTCCCAAACAACTCTTTTAGTTCAGGATGAAAATCAGTCAGATAAAACTAATGCATCTGGAAGCTGGAATGACAGATACCAGTGTCCTAACTTTCCCACTGTATTTGCATTTTAAGAAGAGGTAAATAAAAATGAGAGGATGTTATGCTGGAATTCTATCCCATGTGTTTTTTGATTCTGTCTAGTTGGTATTTTCTGTTCTCAGGTGGGGAGGGGTATGTACAGGCTACACCAATGCACAATCACTCTCACCAATGCCCAGAAAGACTCAAGGAGGAAAGTTTAGGTCGTGGGTAAGAAGGGTAAGACCATGTCCCCATGGTCCGTGGGTGAAGCATGAACATGAAATCTTTTTACTTTTTGCCCATTATTTCCAACAGCTTCATTGAATTAAGTCTCCCTTCCTTGCTGTGTAGTAAAGAATTTAACTTTGCTTGGAGAAAGGTCTGACCTTTACCCTTGACTCGTGGGAGGTAATCTCTAAGCCTTTGAAGTATTCTACCTGATACAAGTGCCTTTGTTTATCTGGAGACCTTGGGATACACCAGATAGTCTAACCATGTGGTCTGTGGTGGGGACTTTGGGTCATGTGGTGTCAAATCACTCTCAAGAGGGGCTGGAGGTGGAGCTGAGCCATGTGATCCTGAGTAAAGACTCTGGATACCAACATTTGGGTGAACTTGTCTGTTGGTAATACTCTGTGTGTATTGTCACACATTATTAATGGGAAAATTAATGCTTTCCATGAGTGCACTGAAAGAGACAAAAGCTCTGTGTATGGAGCTTTCCGGAACTCTGCCCCATGCATCTCTTCCCTTGGCTTTTTTAATCTGCATTGTTTTACTGTGACAAAATGAAGCCACAGTAAATGAAACTCACAGCTTTCAGTGAGTTTGATGAATGGCACCCACTCCAGTACTCTTGCTTGGAGAATCCCATGGAGGGAGGAGCCTGGCAGGCTACAGTCCATGGGGTCACAAAGAGTCGGACAAGACTGAGCGACCTCACTCACTTTCTAGTGAATTATTAAATCTGAAGTAACATTGGTATTGACTAAAAAAGATGCACAACTTGACAGTTGTGAGTTAAGTTTTATTTGGAGCAAAATGAGGACTGCAGCCTGGGAGGCAGCACCTCAGACAGCTCTGAGAGACTGCTCCAACGAGGCAGTGGGGGATGTTCAGTGTATACGGTTTTAGTGAACAGGGAGTTCAGTGCAATCAAGCACTTACTTTACAAGGGGTTTTCTGTTAGTCACGAGGATCTGATTTTACCATGAATGGATTTAGTGCTTTTCTAGATATGAGGAGATGAAGATTTGGGAGGCAGGTAAGGTGGTCTGATATTCCCATCTCTTTAAGAATTTTTCAGTTTGTTGTGACCCACACAGTCAAAGGTTTTGACATAGTCAATAAAGCAGAAGTAAATGTTTTTCTGGAACTCTCTTGCTTTTCCAGTGATCCAACAGATAATTGGCAATTTAATCTATTGTTCCTCTGCCTTTTCTAAGTCCAGCTTGAACATTTGGAAGGTTTATTGGAGAATTTTGAGCATGACTTTGCTAGCATGTGAGATGAGTGCAAATGTGAGTAGTGTGAGCATTCTTTGGCTTTGCCTTTCTTTGAGATTGGAATGAAAACTGATCTTTGCCAGTCCTGTGGCCACTATTGAGTTTTCCAAATTTGCTGGCATATTGAGTGCAGCACTTTAATAGCATCATCTTTTGGGAATTGAAATAGCTCTGCTAGAATTCAATCACCTCCATCTTTGTTCGTAGTGATGCTTCCAAAGACCCACTTGACTTTGTACTCCAGGATATCTGGCTCCAGGTAAGTGATCACACCATTGTGGTTATGTGGGTTATAAAGATTTTTTTTTTTTTGTATCACTCTTCTGTGTATTCTTGCCACCTCTTCTTAATATCTTCTACTTCTGTTAGGTCCATATCATTTCTATCCTTTATTGTGACCATTTTTGCATGAAATGTTCCCTTGGTATCGCTTATTTTCTTGAAGAGATCTCTAGTTTTCCCCATTCTTTTGTTTTCCTCTGTTTCTTTGCATTGATCACTGAGAAAGGCTTTCTTCTCTTTCCTTGCTTTTCTTTGGAACTCTGCATTCTTACCTGCCTCCTGAGAAATCTGTATGCAGATCAAGAGGCAATAGTTAGAACCAGACATGGAACAACAGACTGGTTCCAAATTGGGAAAGGAGTATGTCAAGGCTGTAAATTGTCACCCTGCTTATTTAACTTATATGCAGAGTACATCATGAGAAACGGTGGATTGGATAGAGCACAGGCTGGAATCAAGATTGCCAGGAGAAATATCAATAACCTCAGATATGCAGATGAAACCACCCTTGTGGTAAAGTAAAGAAGAAAGTAAAGAAGAACTAAAGAGCCTCTTGATGAAAGTGAAAGAGGAGAGTGAAAAAGCTGGCTTAAAACTCAACATTCAAAAAACAAAGATTGTGGTATCTGGTCCCAATACTTCATGGTAAATAGATGGGGAAACAATGAAAACAATGACTTTATTTTCTTGGGCTCCAAAATCACTGCAGATGGTGACTATAGCCATGAAATTAAAAGATGCTTGCTCCTTGGAAGAAAAGTTATGACCAACCTAGACAGCATATTAAAAAGCAGAGATATTACTTTGCCAATAAAAGTCTGTCTAGTCAAAGCTATGGTTTTTCCAGTAGTCATGTATGCATGTGACTATATAGAAAAGAAAGCTGAGCGCCGAAGGATTGATGCTTTTGAACTGTGGTGTTGGAGAAGACTCTTGAGAGTCCCTCGGACTGCAAGGAGATCCAACCAGTCCATCCTAAAGGAAATCAGTCCTGAATATTCATTGGAAGGAATGATGCTGAAGTTGAAACTCCAATACTTTGTCTACCTTATGTGAAGAACTGACTCATTAGAAAAGACCCTGATGCTGGGAGATATTGAAGGTGAGAGGAGAAAGGGATGACAGAGGATGAGATGGTTGGATGGCATCAGTGACTCATGGACATGAGTTTGAGTAAGCTCTGGGATTTGGTGATGGACAGGGCGGCCTGGTATGCTGCAGTCCATGGGGTCGCAAAGAGTCAGACATGACTGAGTGACTGAACTGAACTGAGGGCCTGGGATCATGTAATCTGTACCTAAAAATATCCAACTGTCTAACTATCTGTCCCACCGGATTCCCTGGAGGACAGAGTGCCTCACTCTGCCCTGAACTCCCTCAGAGGATATTGAAGGTCATCAGCTTCAGCAGCATGGGGTTCAATCTCCACTGAAAAAGATGGTAAATACCCTTGTTGCTATTGTTGTCTCAGTTGAGTTCAGTCGCTCAGTCATGTCTGACTCTTTGTGACCCCATGTATCGTAGCACGCCAGGCCTCCCTGTCCATCACCACCTCCCGGAGTTCACTCAGATTCATGTCCATCGAGTCGGTGATGCCATCCATCCATCTTATCCTCTGTCATCCCCTCCACTCCTGCCCCCAATCCTTCCCAGCATCAGGGTCTTTTCCAATGAGTCAATTCTTCGCATGAGGTGGACAAAGTACTGGAGTTTCAGCCTCAGCATCAGTCCTTCCAGTGAACACCCAGGACTGGTCTCCTTTAAGATGGACTGATTGGGTCTCCTTGCAGTTCAAGGGACTCTCAAGAGTCTTCCCTAACACCACAGTTGAAAAGCATCAATTCTTCGGCCCTCAGCTTTCTTCACAGTCCAACTCTCACATCCATACATGACCACTAGAGGAACCATAGCCTTGACTAGATGGACCTTTGTTGGCAAAGTAATATCTGTGCTTTTTAATATGCCATCTAGGTTGGTCATAACTTTCCTTCCAAGGAATAAGCATCTTTTAATTTCATGGGATTGGCTAATGCTCTTGGCAAGAGCCAATTTGTAGTTGACACCGGGGATCCATGAACCTGGGGATGCCTGAACTCTGCTGCTGGTGTCAGAAGTGAGGGTGCTCTGGGGGGCTGTCTCCTAACTGCTCTCCCACTGATTAATAGATTCCTTCATGACATGTTGGATAGGTGCATTAACCTCCAGACCCTTTGGTTTATGGGAATCTGTCACATGCAAAGCTCTGATTGTAAAGTTTCCATCTCTTCTGTTACTTGTGGGGTTGTGTCTTGCTGATTCTCTAGCTGTCAGGTGGGTTGACATGCTGATGAAAGAGCAGGAAAGGGGCAGATATCACACAGTGCAGGTTGCCTTTGCCTTTCCAGCTAACCCTGGACCAGGGCTGATGGCTTCTATGTGGCAGGTATCACAGGAGCTGGTGCCCACGTGGGGAACACGACTGCATTCTCCCAGAATTTGATGGGGGTAGGGGAATGCTTACTGCAAAATGTCTACCGCTTCAACCCTCTTCAGCTGCCCTTGTGCTTGGCTACCCTCTCCCTAGGGACAGGGCATTGAACAGATGGCACAAGTTGCATTTCTCAGGGTCACTTGAAATCACTGGTAGAGTGGCACCACTCTACCCTGCTCTTCACTTCCGTTTCCTATTCTGGTAGGCTTAGGGTAGGTTAGTGGTTGTCAAGTGTCAAGACCACTTTCTTCTCTTAAAATTATTGAGGACTCTGAGTGTCTTTTGCTTATGTGAATTAGAGCTCTCAATATTTACCATGCAAGAAAATGCAACAGAGAAATTGAAAAATATGTATTAATTCATTGGAAAATAACAATGATAAACCCATTACATATCAACATAATCAATTATTTTTAATGAAAAAAGCAACTATATTTTCCCAAACAAATATCAGTAAGAAGAGTGGCATTGTTTTTCATTTTTGCAAATATTTAATGCCTGGATTAATAGATGATACCTGGATTCTCTTATCTCATTCTACATTCAGTCCTTAATGTAGTGATCTTTTAACAATTGAGATACACAACAAAAAAACATCTGGCACAACACAGATACATGGGTGGAAAGGGAGGAATATTTTGATAGCATCTTCAGGTAATTGTGAGTAACTGTCTTTAATACTATATCAAAATTTGAAAGTTATAGTTTCTTAGAGGTTGGTCACAATGGGGAATTTAAAACCGTATCAACAAACTTTTCATATTCTGTCACATTAAAATCCCTTGATGCCTCTTACACATTGAATATTTGTTTACCTGTGAATAATTTCATAATATCATACAGTAAATCTTTGAAAAATGTTGTTTCATTTGGTTCAGGTCTTCCAAATGTGGACATACTTCATTATTCATTATCCAAAATAATCACACTACCAACCTCATTAGAAAAGCCCTTAAGTATTAAGAAGTTGTCGAATTCATTGTGGTAGACACAGGTTTTCTTAAATTTTAGTTTTCACTTGAGAACTTGATTTTTGGTAGTAAGTACCATAGGCTGTTTTCCTAGAAGTAATAGGCTTGTTTTGTTGATTTTGAGAAAGTATCTGCCAAATATCCAAATCTGAATAATCACAGTTTGGCTATTATTCATTCTTCCAAGTGAAAATGTTTGTGGGAAGCAGATTGATGCCCCCACCCCCCCACCAAAGATGTCTGTGATTAATCCCTGGAATCTGTGAATGTTACTTTTCTGGCAAAGAGACACTGAAGACATGATTCAGATAAGGATTTGAAGATAGAGATACTGTCCTGGATGACGAGACTGGGCCCAGTGTAACACAAGAGTCTTTATAAGTGAAAGAGGGAGGAGGGGGTTGGGAGATGTTATCCTGTCGGTTTTGAACTTAGAGAAAGAAGCCATGAGGTGTAGAATGCAGATAGACTCCACACTGTAAAACGGGGGGGGTGGAGGGAGAGAGATCTTTTTCCCCTAGAGCTTCCAGAAGGAATTTACTGCTGACACTTTGAGCCCAGTGAGATCTGCCTCAGACTACTGACCTACAGAAACGTAAGCCTATAACTTTGTGTTGTTCTCAGATACCAAGTTTGCAACATTTTGTTATAGTAGCAATAGAAAACTAAGAAAGTACTCCACGAAAAAAGCAGCTACCTCAGCTCCTAACTCGGAGAAGGAAATAACCCACTCCAGTATTCTTGCCTAGAGAATCCCACGGACAGAGGAGCCTGGCAGGCTACAGTCCATGGGGGTATCAAACAGTTGGACATGACTGAGTGACTAAACAAACAGCAGCTCACAATTTCACATAACCCTTTTCCAGGGGGCAACAGGATCCTTCAGTCTGCAGCTGAAGTGCTTTATATGTATCTCATTTTCTCACAAGATAGTAAAAACCCTTCTAGCAAGTAATAGGATATAATAAAATGAATAACTTTTACTACTTAATCAAGGACATCTTTGTGGTATCATTTCCCCCCTTCTTACTGTGAGTGTTGGAGGTAAAGGATACAGTGATTAAATTTGGTGCCACTGCCTTGATTCATGCTAAAGAACCAGCGGTTTTACTCTCCATTGCCTTTGTACTCTCTGTGCAAAAATCAAAACAGTGAGAAGCCAAGTGATACCTTAGGATTCTTATGAAATGAATTTTGACCTTGTGAACCACCCAAAAATGTTTAGGAGACAGCCAGGGGCCCACAGTGTGAAAACTGCTGAGATAAATCCTCGTATTATAAGGCAGTCACTTTTAGCAATACTGTTCCTTCCTCTTAAGAAAGGGTTGCTGCTGCTGCTAAGTCGCTTCAATCCTGTCCGACTCTGTGCCACCCCATAGATGGCAGCCCACCAGATTCCCCCATCCCTGGGAATCTCCAGGCAAGTACACTGGAGTGGGTTGCCATTTCCTTCTCCAATGCATGAAAGTGAAAGGGTGGCAGAAGCCAAAATACTCTACACAGACTTCTAGAAAATCCCACTCCTTCCCAATAGTCTCTTTATATCTAGTAGCAGGATTGGCTGTGGGGAGGGTATTTGTGCCCCAAAGGTACTGAATATCTTTTTCCTCAAGTTTGAAGTCACTCAATAGTCAGTGCAAATGGCAGATTTTGCACTGGGGCTTAAGTTACAAGTGACAGTTTGATTTTCAAGAGAATTCCCAATTTTGCTTTGCTGTTGTTATTGTTCAATTGCTAAATCATGCCTCAGTCTTTGCGACCCCATGGACTGCAGCACACTAGGCTTTTTGTCCTTCACCATCTCCTGGAGCTTGCTCAAAGGCATGTCCATTGAGTTGGTGATGCCATTCAACCATCTCATCCGCTGTTGTTCCCTTCTCCTCCCGCCTTCAATCTTTTACAACATCAGGGTCTTTTCCAATGAGTTAGTTCTTTGCATCAGGTGGCCAAAGTATTGGAGCCTCAGCTTCAGCATCATTCCTTCCAATGAATATTCAGGATTGATTTCCTTTAGGATGGACTGGCTTGATTTCCTTGCAGTCCAAGTTCTGCTTTTAGTATGATTTAAATAGTGTCCCAAACACATATTGTGCTTTAGAAATGGAATACAAATCAGGAAGTAATTTGGAAAAAGCTCTTTTGTAACTCAGTATTAACTCTATTCAGAAGGCCAGATGTGCTCCTGCAGAAAAAGCCAAGGGGTACAAATGAAAAGTACTCTCAGCATCCTGAGCTCCTGTGAGAGTAATTGTGGGCCTTTGTTTTAGTTCCTGTATTTGGCCTCCTGAACACAGTGGGTGCCAAGTAAATGTCACTAACTGACTGATGGAAGAATGAGGAGAGAAACTGGAGCTATCTGATGGTGGCAAATTTTTAAGTAGGAAAAGCTGATCTAGGCCACTCGACCCTTCAAGGAGGCAGTGGGTTGTGCACCTATAGTGTCAGTTTGTGTCTGGCTCTTGTACTTCTTTGCTGTGTAATTTTTGGACAGTTAACTGTTTTTTAAAAATAATTGTATTTAGCTTTGGTTTCACTGGCCCTTTGTTGCTGTGCAAGGGCTTTCTCTAACTGCGGAGAGTGGGGGCTACTCTCTAGTTGTGGTGCTCAGGCTTCTCATTGTTGTGGCTCTCCTGTTGCAGAGCTCAGGCTCTGAAGTGCGGGTGCAGTAGCTGTGGCACCCGGGCTTAGTTGCGCTAAGGCATGTGGAATGTTCCCGGACCAGGAATCGAAACTGTGTCCCCTGCATTGGCTGACGGGGACAATTAGTTAACTAATTTGAGTGCATTTCAATCTCCTGTGACATGAAGATACTAAAATGACCTGATACTTATTAAGGGAGCCTAGTAAGCTAGTGGTGTATGTTGATGTATATTTTGCAGTGTGCCATTCAAATTGTAATTCTAGTGTAATTTTCACTTTGATGGTTTTCAGGGCGAGTGCCAGGGCAGCCTGATGGTGAGAAGCAGAGCAGAGGAGGGAGAGTCAGGCCCAAGGGCAAGGAAACCTTCCTTATCCCCTGACAGTCCCCAGATTCTAAGCTGAGACTCCACTGGTTTTATGTTTTGTGACTCTGGGGCTAGTTTCAATATGTTTTCATAGTGCTTTCTGGACACCACCTCCAACAGAATCACCTGGGTTGAGTTAAATGTGTAGGTTGTACCATCCTATAGGCAGATCTCTGGTCATCCCCTCCAGGCCCACAGCAACAATCTCTGATGCTGGAGTTGACACATCCCAGGAGATTCTGACACACGTTCAGTTCGGGAGTTGGTGTCTTAAGCTCTTTGTGAGTTAAGGTCCTCATCTATCATTACCATCTATAGATAATGTCAGGTCTCCTGCATAGCACCAGAAGAGTCCATTTTACTTATTTTTGCATGATTTCAGAACTGTCATACTTTTATATCTTGGCTAAAGATATCAGCTTATTTACTTTAAAGATTAAATGTATAGGTCCATGGTAGAGAGTAAGCAATGAATGGAAATAATGCTTAATTTTTGTAATGATTTTTTTAGAGAAATGGAAATATTCTCTATTTTCACTGTGGCCAAAATGTTCATCTGCTGATGGATTAATCTGAGATGCAAAGCACAAAATGTAACTAACAGAATTGCAAGCATGTAGAAAAGTCCATCTCATGGCTAGGTCTGTTGGAAAGAGACCTCAGACATCCACGGAGCAGCACACGTGTGCTGAGGATGGAGAGGAGCATGCAGGGGCTGCTGATGGCAGACCAGGGACTGTCTGAATGCAGTCGAAGGAAACTGGATCCCAGCACAGGCTTTGCTTCAGCCTGTGGAATCTTCTTTTCTCATTATCATCACCAGATGAGAGTTAGGTCTTCCTTGGCACATGAGGCCGGGCTGGACCTTGCACTCGCAGAGTGATCAATTTTCTGGAGGTAAACTCCTCTGCTGCCAGAAATGAGGGACAGTTTCCAAAGGACTGCTGCTCTCTCTTCTCTGAAGCCCAGTTTTCCTCGTGTGATGACTGTATGTCCTGGATTTTCTTGCCGAGGTGCAGTTTCATGCAATTTTATTCTTTTCAGTAAAATGATTAAACCTCTAACTAAAGCTGACACACCATTTATAGCACTTTAAATATATATTTAGAGATATATTACACAGATAAATTCACAAACCAGAAAGAAAGGACTCTGGTCATATCAGACTTGATAGATTTGTTTCAGACATCATGGTCATCTAAAAAGTTCAGATGAAGGCCAGAGATACTCAGTGGTGTGAAAACGGTAGCACCACTTAACAATGAGCATATCCAGTGAATACAGGGCAGTCCTGTCTACAAAGACAGCATCAATTTGTATAAGCATGTATGTCTGGTTTTGGTCGATGTTCCTTTAAAAGTGTTCCTTTAAAGTTCCTTTAAAATTAGCAGAATACATATTTTACAGCTGTAGAGCCACTCATGGTTAAGTGTAATATGGGTAGGTAAATTTAAAAGGAACAGCAAGACATGCCCAGCTACCACTGGAATCCTTTCCACAGATCTTTCTTTGCTTCCCGTCTATTGCTTTCTCCTGCTGGATTCAATTTTGTGGGCAAGACTTGACCAGGGCTCTTGTTGGTCTGAGTTCCTTCTGTGTTCTTATATCCTGGACATGCCAAGTACTTTTTGTTTCTTCTTTAGATCTGAACTGGACAGTTGATAAAAGTTAAATCATTGGTTCCAGGTTTCAGCTCTAATTCAATTTGAGTTCCTGTCCTTCTCGATGCTCTTAGAACCATTGAATAATTTTCTCTTTTGCTGAATTTTTGGTGACTGTGATCTCTGAACCCGGAATTGAAATGTGTGATCTGACAAAGGAGTATTTTTCTGATTAATGCATTTATTTTTTGAATATCTGATAAATAGGGGCACATTATGTCAGAGTTAGTTATTGGTTTAATGAATCACATTTCTTGTTGCTGTGTGTTGGGTAAGAGGTCCATTCAAGTCTAGGCTTTGATGGGTCTCTGTTGAGGTTCCCCTTGGCCACCCACATGGCCCTGGGTCCTCTGCTGATGCTGAGCCACACCTGGTGCAGAAATACCTGTGAGACTGTCCATGGTCTTTTCTGCTGCAGTTTTTCCTTCGCTGACCTTATCCCAACCCAAGCATCTCTACCACGAATTAGAAAGTAAGCTCCCTTTCTCTTTTTCTTCTATCCCAAGCAAAGAATCCTTTTTGAGGATGAGACTCTGCCTCCAAATTTTTGCCCAAATTGTGGCTACACACATAATCTTCTCCAAATTGCCTCCAAACTGTGGCTACACACATAATCTTCTCACTCTGGAATATAAAACTCAGAGAGGCTCCCTCTCTACTGCTGTTTTCCTGTGCTGCCAAAAACTTCCCTTGAGACAGCCAGCTGGCTGGATACTGGGACAACAATGAGCCATAACATATCAGTATTTCAGAAATACTGCACTGAAGCACTGTGCATGTGAGCTCTCTGTTCATATCCAAATTCCCCTTGTGTCATTTTTCACAAGTGTCTTCCCTCCCTCTGATACATACTATGGAAACTGAGAACAGATCTGTAGTCCTGACTGAGGATTTCCTGAGGAATCCCTTGGCATATAGAGCTTATTTACTGCTGACTGATGTAAACCCTTCCAGATACCATTTTCTTCAGTTTGGTCCCTTCGTAGAATTTAAATTTTTGGAAGAAAAATTTAAAAGAAGAGTGTAAACTTCTATAGATTGAATCATTTCCTTCCCAAAAGTATTATGTGTGTGCATGTTTAGTCACTTCGGTCGTGTCTGACTCTTTGTGACCCTATGGACTGTGTCACCTGCCAGGCTCCTCTGTCCATGGGATTCTCCAGGCAAGAGTACTGAAGAGGGTTGGCATGCCCACTTCCAGGGGATCTTCCCAACCCAGAAATCAAACCCTCATCTCCCATACTGCAAGCAGATTATGGGTAGATTCTTTATCCACTGAGCCACCTGGGAAGCCCTCCCAAATATATACTGATGTTCTAACTCTCAGCACCTCAGAATGTGACCTGATTTGAAAGTAGAGCTGTTGTAAATGTAATTAATTGAGGTTAGATGGGAAGAGTGGGCCCCTAATTCAGTATGACTGGTGTCCTTATAAGAATTTACATCCAGGTGATGACAGAGACATAGTGAAGACACCTTATGAAGACAGAGGCTTGGCGTGATGCATCTGTAAGTCATGCAATGCCAGAGATTTCCAGCCAACCACCAGATGCTAGGAAGAGGCAAGGAAGGAGTCTACCCTACAGGTTTTAGAGGGAGCCTCCCCTGCTGATGTCTTGTTTTCAACTAGTGGCTTCCAGGACAGTGAGAGAATAAATTTCTGTTGTGTCAAGCTGCCCAGCTTGTGGTGCTTTCTTGTGGCAGCCTTAGGAAACATATGTAGACCATTGATTTAGAATTTGGATTTTTTTTTTTTTTGAGTTAAAAAAATCAAAGTACAACTTACTACAGTAAAATACATAAAGCAAAAGTACACAAAATTTAAATGTATTGTTCAATTTTTTTAAAGTGCATTTCTTTTTTTCCCCTTTTTTAAAATTTAAATTGGAGGATAATTACAGTACTTTCGAGGTTTTTTTATAGTTGCCTTTTTGAAAAAAATTTTATTGGAGTATAGTTGTTTTATAATGTTGTTTCTGTTGTACAGCAAAATGAATCAGCTATCTGTACACACATATACCCTCTTTTTTGGTTTTCCTTCCCATTTAGGTCACCACAGAGCACTGAGTAGAGTTCCCTGTGCTATACAGCACTCTCATTAGTCATCTATTTTATACATAGCATCAGCAGTGTGTATATGTCAGACCCAGTCTCCCAATTCTGTATGTGTGTTCTTTTCAATAGTTTCTTCCATATGCCTGTGCAACGGTCAGCCAGACCAATAGATAACATATCTCCAAGAAGGCTCCGTTGGGCTGCTTCCCAGTCACTTCCAAGAGATGACCACTATTTGATTTCCCTTCCTGTTAATTCTGCTTATTCTTGAACTTTACATAAACAAATTTATAAATACATGCTCTTTTGTGTCTAGTATATTCTGCTTAGCACATGCCTATGTGATTTGTTCATGTTGGTGTGTCTACCAGCTGTTCAATACTTCAGATTTAACAATAATATAGTTCTCTATACTACTTTGGACAGAAATATACTTCTTAGTTTTACAAGGTTTAGCTGCTTTCATGAATTGATTTAATTTTATAATACAGTGTAATGAACTGGAAATGACTGGAGCTGTCAACATAAGAAAATTGCAAAAACTCTGTGATTTTTTTAAATTAAATAGACATGTGTTTAACATCTGCCACTTGGTAGAATGAAACTAGAAACTGTTAATGAATTATGCAAGAATATGCATGTGAGCTTCATACATCATCAAAATGTCCCATGTGGAAATCTTGCTAATTCTAGAAAAATTCAGGAGAAAAGCAGAAACATTTGGTTCAGAAAAAAGCATAGTAAATTTCCTTTGACCCAGCCGTTATACTTCTAGGAATTTATCTCAAGGAAATTACTAGCTGTGTGATAAGCTAGCTACAAGGATGTGATATTTACCTGCCTCTTGAAAAATCTGTATGCAGGTCAGGAAGCAACAGTTAGAACTGGACATGGAACAACAGACTGGTTCCAAATAGGAAAAGGAGTACGTTAAGGCTGTATACTGTTATCTTGCTTATTTAACTTATGTGCAGAGTACATCATGAGAAACGCTGGACTGGAAGAAGCACAAGCTGGAATCAAGGTTCCTGGGAGAAATATCCATAACCTCAGATATGCAGATGACACCATCCTTATGGCAGAAAGTGAAGAGGAATTCAAAAGCCTCTTGATGAAAGTGAAAGAAGAGAGTGAAAAAGTTGGCTTAAAACTCAACATTCAGAAAACTAAGATCATGGTATCCGGTCCCATCACTTCATGGCAAATAAATGGGGAAGCAGTGGAAACAGTGTCAGACTTTATTTCTGGGGGCTCCAAAATCATTGCAGATGGTGACTGCAGCCATGAAATTAAAAGACGCTTACTCTTTGGAAGGAAAGTTATGACCAACCTAGACAGCATGTTAAAAAGCAGAGACATTACTTTGTCAACAAAGGTCTGTCTAGTCAAGGTTATCATTTTTCCAATGGTCATGTATGGATGTGAAAGTTAGACTATAAAGAAGGCTGAGTGCTGAAGAATTGATGCTTTTGAACTATGGTGTTGGAGAAGACTTTTGAGAGTCCCTTGGACTGCAAGGAGATCCAACCAGTCCATCCTAAAGGAGATCAGTCCTGGGTGTTCATTGGAAGGACTGATGTTGAAGCTGAAACTCCAATACTTTGGCCACCTGATGCAAAGAGCTGACTCACTGGGGAAGACCCTGATTCTGGGAAAGATTGAGGTCAGGAGGAGAAGGGGATGAGAAAGGATGAGATGGTTGGATGGCATTACTGACTCAATGGACATGGGTTTGGGTGAACTCTCGGAGTTGGTGATGGACGGGGAGGACTGGCGTGCTGTGGTTCATGGGGTTGCAAAGAGTTGGACACAACTGAACGATTGATCTGAACTGAATGGAGAGAGAAGAGAGCAAGAGTGAGGAAACTGTTGGTGGAGAATAAATGAAAATTGGTTAAATAAATTAAGGCATATCTGCAAGACAAAGCCAATTTATTGCTCTGTTCTCATCTTTCCTCAAATTTAGTGCATTTTCACTTCAAGTCAACATAAGCTCTTTTATAGTACTTGGTTAACATATATACTGGAGAAGGAGATGGCAACCCACTCCAGTATTCTTGCCTAGACATTTTCATGGACAGAGGAGCCTGGTTGTCTGCTATCCATAGAGTCGCACAGAGTCAGACACGACTGAAGCGACTTAGCATGCATGCATGCATTGGAGAAGGAAATGGCAACTCACTCCAGTATTCTTGCCTGGAGAATCCCAGGGACAGAGGAGCCTGGTAGACCACCGTCTACAGGGTTACACAGAGTTGGACACAACTGAAACAATTTAGCAGCAGCAGCAGCAACACATACGCACTATTACATGTATAAAATAGATCAACAACAAGGATCTCCTTGTTATGCTCCTATGCTATAGTATAGCACAGGGAACTATACTCAATGACTTGTAATAACCTATGATGGAAGAGAATCTGAAAAAGAATGTGTGCTGTGTTTAGTCGCTCAGTAGTGTCTGACTCTTTGCAACCCTCATGGACTGCAGCCCCTTAGGCTCCTCTGTCCATAGGCATTCTCCAGGCAAGAATACTGGAATGGGTTTCCATTTCCTTCTCCAGGGGATCTTTCCAACCCTGGGATCGAACACAGGTCTCCCACATTGCAGGTAATTCTTTACTGTCTGAACCACCAGTCAAAAAGAATAGATACACGTATATGTATAACTGAATCACTGCTGTATGTGTATGTGCCAGCTGCAAAGTCATGTCTGACTCTGCAACCCCACAGACTATAGCCTTCTAGGCTCTTCTGTCAGTGGGATTTTTTTCAGGCAAGAATGCTGGACTGGGTTGCCACTGTCCTCCTCCAGGGGATCTTCCTGACCCAAGGATCGAACATGAGTCACCTGTGTCTCCTGCATTGGAGGAGGATTCTTTACCTGCTGAACTATCAGGAAAGCCCCCACTTTTCTATAAACCTGAAGCTAATACATTTTAAGTAAACTGTACTTCAATTTAAAATATTGCCTACATGTTTTAAAAGAATATTTAATGATGCAAGCATATTGCCTAAATATATATTTATTGGTAAATTTGTTCAGTTGCTCAGTCGTGTCCGATTCTTTGTGACCCCATGGACTGTAGCACATCAGGCTTCACCATCTCCTGGAGCCTGCTCAAACTCATGTCCATCGAGTCGGTGATGCCATCCAACCATCTCATCCTCTGTCATCCCCTTCTCCTCCTGCCTTCAGTCTTTCTCAGCATCAGGGTCTTTTCTAAGAAGTCTGCTCTTTGCATCAGGTGGCCAAAATATCGAAGCTTTAGCTTCAGCACAAGCCCTTCCAATGAATATTCAGGACTGATATCCCTTAGGATTGGCTGGTTTGATCTCCTTGCTGTTCCAGGGATTCTCAAGAGTCTTCTACAACACCACAGTTCAAAAGCATCAATTCTTCAGCACTAAGCCTTTTTTCTGGTCCAACTCTCACATCCATACATGACTACTGGAAAAAACCATAGCTTTGACTATATGGACCTTTGTTGGCAAAGTAATATCTCTCCTTTTTAATATGCTGTCTAGGTTTGTCATAGCTTTTCTTCCAAGGAGCAAGCATCTTTTAATTTCATGGCTGCAATCACCATCTGCAGTGATTCTGGAGCCCCCCAAAATAAAGTCTGTCATTATTTCCATTATTTTCCCATTTATTTGCCATGAAGTGATGGGACCAGATGCTGTGATCTTTGTTTTTTGAATGTTGAGTTTTAAGCCAGCTTTTTTACTCTCTTCTTTCACCTTCATCAAGAGGCTCTTTAATTCCTCTTCTCTTCTGCCATAAGGGTGGTGTCATCTGCATGTTTGAGGTTATGGATATTTCTCCCAGCAATCTTTATTCCAGCTTGTGCTTCATCCAGCCCAGCATTTTGCATGATGTACTCTGCATACAAGTTAAATAAGCAGAGTGGTGCAGTATTTTAGCAGCAGCATCTTTTAGGCAAAGTTGTTGCTAAACAATAAACACAGGATGATCTCATTTTTATAATAATTTTATGTAAATATAGAACAAAGACTAGGAGGCTGACATGTAAATTAATAGTGGTTACTCCCAAGTGGTAGGATTATGGGTGATTTAAATTTTATTCTCTGTTCTTTTGGTTTCCCAAAATTTTTTTTTCATAGACAGCAGTAAATATTTTTTTCTTACAGTTTTATTGAGATGTAATTGACACACAGCACTATATAAGTTTAAAATGTACAACAGAATGATTTGGCATAGATGCATCATGAAATGATTATTGCAGTAAGTTTAGTGAACATCCATCATCTCATATAGATATAAAAGTAAAGAAATAGAAACATTTTTTTCCTTGTGATGGAATTCTTAGGATTCACTCTCTTAACTTGCATGTATAACATACAGCAGTGTTAATTACACTTATCAATGTTGTACATTACATCGCTATTACTTATCTTCTTAAATTTTTAATTAGAAGATACTTAACAATATTATGATGGTTTTTGCCATATATTGACATGAATTGGCCATAGGTATTCATATGTCCCCTCCCTCTTGAATCTCCCTGCCCCAACATTCCTCCTCATCCTTCCCCTCTAGGTTGTCACAGAGCACTGATTTAGGTTCCTTGCTTCTTACATCATATTCCCACTGGCTATCTGTTTTACATATGGTGATGTATATTTTATACAGTGGAAGTGAGAAATAGATTTAAGGGCCTAGATCTGATAGATAGAGTGCCTAATGAACTATGGAATGAGGTTCGTGACATTGTACGGGAGACAGGGATCAAGACCATCCCCATGGAAAAGAAATGCAAAAAAGCAAAATGGCTGTCTGGGGAGGCCTTACAAATAGCTGTGGACAGAAGAGAGGTGAAAAGCAAAGGAGAAAAGGAAAGATATAAGCATCTGAATGCAGAGTTCCAAAGAATAGCAAGAAGAGATAAGAAAGCCTTCTTCAGCGATCAATGCAAAGAAAGAGAGGAAAAGAACAGAATGGGAAAGACTAGAGATCTCTTCAAGAAAATTAGAGATATCAAGGGAACATTTCATGCAAAGATGGGCTCGATAAAGAACAGAATTAGGTTCAATGCATGAGACAAAGTGCTCAGGGTCACTGGGATGACCCTGAGGGATGGGATGGGGAGGGAGGTGGGAGGGGGGTTCAGGATGGGGAACACATATACACCCATGGGTGATTCATGTCATCGTATGGCAAAACCACTATAATATTGTAAAGTAATTAGCCTCCAATTTAAATAAACAAATAAAATTTTTTTAAAGGAGTTAAAAGGTCTATACTGGGAAAATTATAAGACCTTGATGAAAGAAGTTGAAGACAATACAAACAAATGGAAAGATATACCAAGTTAATGGATTAAAAGAATTAGTATCATGACAGTGACCAAACTACCCAAGGCAATCTACAGATTCAATACAATCACTATCAAAATACCAAGATCATTTTTCACAGAGCTAGAGCAAGTATCTTTTTTGTAATCGATAATACCACTAAGAAAAGACTCCAGATATTTACAATCATTGAAGTGAAATGAAGCGAAGTCGCTCAGTCATGTCCGACTCTTTGCAACCCCATGGACTGTAGCCCACCAGGCTCCTCCATCCATGGAATTTTGTAGGCAAGAGTACTGGGGTGGGTTGCCATTTCCTTCTCCATTAGAACCTATGATACAAGCAAGAGGCTTTGTTTTGAATGTCTTAAAAAAGCCTGAATTATCAGAAAAGAGAAATTGAGCCCCTACCTCACAAGATGACAAAAAGGCAGAATATAGCACAGTATTCTAAAACAATCACCTAAGCAAAATAACAAATGTCTTATACACACTAAGTCATTCTACTAGGGGAAAATGTCAGATTCCCTGGTTCTTCCAGAGGGTTCTGAAGCAAATTCATCCATCTTGTACAAGACAACAGCCCAATAAGACTCCCTACTCTGAAACCAAATAGAGGAATAGGGTATTAAAAATGTATGCATAAAGAAGAACAGGAATCTGGCATATTAAATTTTTGTTCCTATCCTCTAATATAATCCATTCAAATACTCCTAGCATATAAGACTTACTTGCCAATATCAAACATTTATTTATAAGTCTACGGGATGTGCTCTAATTTTGAGCCTCACTTGTGTGCCTAAGGTCTGGTCTCTCAAGGTATCCTTCCAGAGGGTTCTGAAGCAAATTCATCCATCTTGTACAAGACAACAGCCCAATAAGACTCCCTACTCTGAAATTCTATCCTAAAAGTCAAATGAATGATTCCAT
The DNA here is from genome assembly GCA_006408675.1 of Madoqua kirkii. Taxonomy (NCBI): domain Eukaryota; kingdom Metazoa; phylum Chordata; class Mammalia; order Artiodactyla; family Bovidae; genus Madoqua; species Madoqua kirkii. The sequence continues at coordinate 151,660 of SJYC01074382.1, forward strand.
TTTCCTGATTTGAGGGAGCAATTCCACAGCCAGACCAGGAAATAACACATCTTGCCTTAGCTACTCAATCAAAGCAGCACTTTTCCTATTTATAGTATTTAAAACTACTTAAAATCAGGGGCTTTTTCCATTGCCTTCATAATAGTAATAAGCTCAGATCAAACTCCGATAAGGCTGGTTTTTAAAGCTGACAGATTGTTACAATCCCATTCAGTCTTTCGATACAAAGGAGCAAGTCTCTTTAGAATTCACAGGCCAAATAATAATGCTATCCTCCTCCCCTCCTTCCAAAGTAGAAATGTCAGATAGCATTCTATGAGACAGCATATCATAAAAGAGGATATGAGTTCTTCTCAAGGACTATTCATCAGACTCTATGGGAGGAAAATGGACATGGAAGAATTTTTCAAACTTAAATAGGCTTCTCAACAGATTCATTATAGAAAAAGACCTTTAGAAATAGTAAATAATCATAAAATTCACAGTTATGAAATATGGCTCTTGTTTCTATCTAATAAGAGTAACTTCTCCAATCCCTCTCAAGTAATGAACACATAACTGTGAGCAAAACATAGAAACCAAATAGAGGAATAGGGTATTAAAAATGTATGCTTAGTTATACAAATACAATTTTTAGAAAAGCAATTGGAATTTTTAAAAAGTTGACCATTTCTGTGCCTCAGAATATTTTACTAATGCCTTTTCAAACCACTCTGTAGCCTCTGAAGGCATATTTAAAATGAGACCTCAAAATGGCAACCCACTCCAGTGTTCTTGCCTGGAGAATCCCAGGGACGGAGGAGCCTGGTGGGCTGCCGTCGCACAGAGTCGGACACGACTGAAGTGACTTAGCAGCAGCAGCAGACGTGTAAAAGCATAAAGATCTGATTGTGAATAGAATTCCTACAGCTAAGGATCACAGCTGGTTCCTCACTCTCCTTCCCCCCTCCACCAGTCCCCAGTGTCTATTGCTTCCATCCATCCCCTTCTATCTAGTTCTCTTGCCCTCAGGCAGCTCACCCCCTCTTCACTCTGCACCTATTCCAATAGTCATGTGTGGATATTAGAGCTGGACCACAAAGAAGGCTGAGTGCCAAAGAACTGATGCTTTTGAGCTGTGGTGCTAGAGAAGATTCTTGAGAGTCCCTTGAACAGCAAAAAGGTCAAACCAGTCAGTCCTAAAGGAAATCAACCCTGAATATTCATTGGAAGGACTGATGCTGAAGCTGAAGCCACAATACTTTGGCCACCTGATGCCAACAGCCAACTCATTAGAAAAGCCCCTGATGCTGGGAAAAGGGGGTGACAGAAGATGAGATGGTTGGATGGCATTACCAACTCAATAACCATGAGTTTGAGCAAACTCCAGGAGATAGTGAAGGACAGAGAAGCCCAGCATGCTGCAGTCCATGGGGTCACAAAGAGTCAGACATGAACAACAACAGGGCAGAATCCCCTAACTGGTCTCCCTTCCTCCCTTCCTCCACTCCTTCTGGCCCATCCTGCACACCACCACCACATTCATCTGGTTGCCATTTTTTCTTCCTCAGAATGTCCAAAGGCCTGGTCTTGCTCATTGTGCCTAAACTTCTTAACTTGGTGGAAAACACCTTGCCCAGTTTGTTCCCAACTGTCTATCCAAATCTCATTTCTCACTACTATCTGAAAAGGATCCTCACTCTGTTATGGACAACCTCAATAATCTGTAATTCCCTAAACAAGCTCTATTTAAAACTTCAAAATCCGGGGTGGGGGGGTGGTTGGAAATAGAAGCCAAGTCACTTGCCCCAGATCACACAGCTAGCAACCATAGAATCTGGATTTCAATCCAGGTTTGAGCTGTTCCAAAGTTCTTAAACACCATCCTGTTCTCTCTCTCTGAAATGTCTCTCTCTGATCTATATGTGGAAATCTCATCCATCTGTCAAGGACACTTCACTCCTGAAGCTTTCCTTGGTTTTTCCTGTCTGAAATGCTTCTTCTCTCTTCTGAGCTCTTATAGCATTTTCTTCACATATTTCACAAAATATCATAACAACAGAGTCATGTGAGATTCAAGATATTGTTGTATGGTCTTATGGTCCTTTATGGCACCTAACATACCTCTCTACACACTGATGGCACTCAGCAAAGATCTGATAAAAAACGAGCTGTGGGAAGAAGCCTTTTAGCACTCACCCAACCTGACCACAATGAGAATCCTTATTAATTTCAGGCACAGAGCTCTCCTTTCCCTGCCCTGAACATCCTGTCTTTCTCCTCTCCTAGTGTATCAGTTGTGCATACATTCCTTGTATGTCATGCCACCTGCCTATAAACCATTGCGCAACCTGGGAAAAGTTCTGGTGTCTGGTAACCATTGTAACATTTAGGAAGATGCAAACTGTGATAAATAGGAATCATAAAAAGGAACAAGAGTGGTTTCATTCTTTGGAACCTGAAATGGCAACTGGGAAACAAAGTTCACGTCAAACTCTCCTTTCAAGCCTTCTTACTCATTGTCTCTGTTTTATGTTGAAAGGAACACGGGGTGGGGCAGTGAGCTAGTATGGACAAATGCCAGGAAGAAGAAAAGAGGAAGAACTGGTCAGCTACTCTTTCTCAAGAGACAAACTGCATTCTAGGAAAGGAAAATACTACCAATTTTATAAGAAATTATACACGAGCACAGAGCAGAAAAGGTAAATTAGGCCTAAACAGTAGTCTCTTGATTTTTCTTCCTTTTTTTTTTTGCCTGTGAGATAGGGTTTCTACCCCTTAATGCTTTCCCTCCACATTGGGTCATTTGGCACTCAATGTCTGGTCCTCAGTGTAGCAGCTCAGGTAAGGCTGCAAATATAATATGAAAATGCCCCCATTTAATTTAGCATGTGACTGCATCCACTGAGTAGGTACAATTAGATTGTAAGTTTAAAGCAATATAATGATAATAGGGAATAGGCACTTCTATCTGTTACCCACCTTCCTGCTCACCCTCTTGCATGCTGCTCCTCACAGAAGTTGCTAAACTGATAGGTCAATGTTCTGGAAGGCAACTGAGCCAAAGAGGGAGACCAAGTTCAACCCCCTAGAGCTCTGGGAGGAAAAGACAGGAGTGAGAAGTTGGGTTCCCCTCTCTGTCTCTCTCAGTGTCTTGCTTCTCACCATATAACAAACACCCTTTGATTGAAATGAACAGATCAGAACTGGAAATTTCACCAACATTACTTCTTGAGAACCTCCATGTGCTGGGCTAGAAGGGAAAAAAAAGAAAAGAAGAATTGGTCCCTATTCTTGAGTAGTTCACAGTCTAATAGGAGAAGCAGAAATAATTTCCATATACCATAGCATTACACAAGAGGTACTGTGTAAATACAGAGTCTGTGGAAATAGAGAGTCTGTGAGAGCAGAATCGGGGTCAAGGCAAGTTTCCGTGAAGAAGTGAGATCAGACTGAGGGCTGATGATTTTGCAAGAGTCAGCCAGGCCCAGAAAGGTGGCAAAGGTGTTCCTGCAGAGAGAACCATGTAAGCAAAGCCCAGAGATGTACAGCATCCTTCTCTCAAACCAACAAAGTCCAAATCCTCTCCAGTCTATATAATGTCTACAATACACTTGTATCAGAGATAAAGAATACGGTGAAATATAATTAAGCCCTGACCTTTGAAGAAATGCACTAAAAATAAATCTATAGCTTCCTCTGAGGAAGAAAGAAGGGTTAAAAAAAAAATCTCTTAGAGTGAGTTTGGTTAAAGCAAACTAATTAACTTCCTAATCTCTGCAGGTGGGATCAGGCTCCAGGTGGACTTTTAATCACAGAGTTTACCTCTAAATCATATGAGGCAGATGGAAAGCAAGCAAAACAGCACAGGCCTGGCTGCTGTGTAAACTCCTAACCACAAAGCATTTAAGTAACAGTTATCATAAGTGACACAGACCCATGGAGGGTAGGGCCTTGATGGGCTAAGTCTGCTCCCCAGGGAGTTTGGACTCCACAGTCAGCTCCACCTCTGTCTGTGAAATATTTGTCACCAATATGAACTCTGTCCCACCTTCCATCCCTAGGAGACCTGGCTATTTATTGACTTAGTGGCATAAATATATGAGACCTGGGCCTAAGAGGGTAGAAGTAGCATATGCCCCCAAATATCTCTGTTTCGATCTCAGCTATAGGCACAGTTTTAATTTCTGGACTTTTAGTTTCCTTGTTCTGTGACGTCTCCATCTGACAATGATAGTTATAAAATCTACCCTTAAATTCCTTTTTAGGGGAAATAAATGAAGTGACCCCTAACTTGGCTTGAGCCTCCTGAGCAGCAGCCCGGTGTCTCAGACAACAGGCCCCAGGAAACCAGGATCACCTTAATCTAGAGCAATGAACCTGAAGGAACAAAATCAGCGTTAGCTAGTTAATCAATTTTTCATTCACTTAACAATGTTTATTAAGTACTTCATAAGTGCACACCATAATAAAACTGATGCTCATGTAACTTTATTTTCTAGTCTCTTTCCACATCCCTTGTTTTGATTGATGGATAAGTGAAATTAGCCATAACACAGCAGTGTGAGCTGGGCTCATGGAAGATCCCATCCCAGCCTAGTACTACCACATGGGAAATTCAGGATAAACCCAGTGACAAGGAAGGCAGCAGAGTACTGTGTTCAGCTCACCTGGGGACACTAGTTAGGTAGGTCATGACATTCAGGAAGTCTTCTTCTGGGATGTGCTTGAACCCCACAAACTCTGGAAAAGTGATGATGGGGGCACCATCTTTCCCTTGGCCTCCTACAACAAAAATGGGTAGTCAATATGTTAACAAAATGTTTTCAAAATGTTTATCTCTGCAGGTAAAGGACTCAGGCTAATATCAACTTGAGATGTGCATCGGTCTCCCCCTTTTTTGTCTGTATTATTTTAGAGCAGGAAGTGGGAAAGTTGATACTGAATTATTTCGAACAAGTCTCTCTTCTTCAAGCTTGTTCAGGGGTGTTGTGAGAATTCAATTTTTTTAATCCTTTGAAGATAGTTACTATATAAAAGACAACACTGATTTATTTTAATATAGGTGGAATAGTAAATAATGCCAATATAAATACATAAGATTGCTCTTCATTTATGTATTTCAGTTCAGTTCAGTCTCTCAGTTGTGTCCAACTCTTTGGACTCCATGATCCACAGCATGCCAGGCCTTCCTGTCCATCACCAACTCCCAGAATTTACCCAAACTCATGTCCATTGAGTCGGTGATGCCATCCAACCATCTCATCCTCTGTTGTCCCCTTCTCCTCCTGCCTTCAATCTTTCCTATCATCAGGGTCTTTTCAAATGAGTCAGATATTTTCATCAAGTGGCCAAAGTATTGGAGTTTCAGCTTCAACATCAGTCCTTCCAATAAACATCCAGGACTGATCTTCTTTAGGATGGACTGGTTGGATCTCCTTGTAGTCCAAGGGACTCTCAAGAGTCTTCTCTAACACCATAGTTCAAAAGCATCAGTTCTTCAGTGCTCAGCTTTCTTTATAGTCCAACTCTCACATCCATACATGACTACTGGAAAAACCATAGCCTTGACTAGACAGACCTTTGTTGACCTTTTTAATATGCTGTCTACGTTGGCCATAACTTTCCTTCAGCAAATATCAAATGTAAAAGTGTATGGAGGTTAAGAGAGCTGGCTCTAGGTACTTCCCTGGCAGTCCAATGGTTAGGATTCCATGCTTCTGCTGCAGGGGGCACAGGTTTAATCCCTGTTCAGGGAACTAAGATCCTACATGTTGTGCAGTGTGATCAAAAAAGAGAAACAGAGAGAGAGTTGGCTCTAAAATCAGACAACTTTATTCAAGTTCTTCTTTACCACTTAATTTCTATGTGATTTTATGCAAGCTACCTAATTAAACAGAAGTTTCCTTTTATATGCAAATATGTATCTCCCTGGTGGCTCACACGGTAAAGCATCTGTTTACAATGTGGGAGACCTGGGTTCGATCTCTGCGTCAGGAAGTTCCCTGGAGAAGGAAATGACAACCCACTCCAGTACTCTTGCCTAGAAAATCTCATGGACGGAGGAGCCTGGTGTCCATAGGGTTGCAAAGAGTCAGACACAACTGAGCGACTTCACTTTCTTTCTTTCCTTTTATATGCAAATATGTATCGATGTAATAGGAATATTACCTATACCTTCCTCAAAAGGTATTATAAGGATTCAGTTCAGTTCAGTTCAGTTCAGTTCAGTTCAGTAGCTCAGTCGTGTCCAACTCTATTTGACTCCATGAATTGCAGCACGCCAGGCCTCCCTGTTCATCACCATCTCTCGGAGTTCACTCAGACTCACATCCATTGAGTCCGTGATGCCATCCAGCCATCTCATCCTTGGTCGTCCCCTTCTTCTCCTGCCCCCAATCCCCCCCAGCATCAGAGTTTTTTTCCAATGAGTCAGCTCTTCACATGAGGTGGCCGAAGTACTGGAGTTTCAGCTTTAGCATCATTCCTTTCAAAGAAATCCTAGGGTTGATCTCCTTCAGAATGGACTGGTTGGATCTCCTTGCAGTGAGAACACATATGAAAAGCACTTTAGCAAACTATTTATTATATATAAGTGCTCCATAAATGGTAACTTTATGATGGTTATATTCTTGCAAGACAAGTCTTCCCTGGTGGGTCAGATGGTAAAAATCTGCCAGCAATTCAGGAGACCAGGGTTCAATGCGTGGGTTGGGAAGATCCACTGAAGAAGGGAATGGCAACCCACTCCAGTATTCTTGCCTGTAGAATCCCCATGGACAGAGGAGCCTGGTAGGCTACAGTCTGTGAGGTCACAAAGAATTGAACAGGACTGACTAAGCACCCATTGTTAAGCACATTCTTGCAAGGCAACTGCCCTTGAATAACTCAGAAACAGATATAATACATCCCTGTGAGAACAAAAGCATAAAATAAGTATTTAAATATTTTATTCATTAAAGCAGACACCACTAGACTAAATAGATTATATTTCCCAATCTCTTTGCAGCTAGATGTACCCACAAGACTATGTTCCAGCTCCATGGTTCCCAAACAGGGATACACAGTGAACTCACAAAAGTGCCATGAGTATTTTAAATTTAGAGGAAAACAGCATTAGTGGCATCTGTCAGATGCTGTGCTTGCTACTAGCTTGTGGTAGTTTGGAGTTTCAACATTAAATTGTGCAGTATTCTTTCGAATGGCATTACATCTTTGGAGAACTGAGGGTTTGGTGGCTGCTGGTATTAAAAGCAAGTGTAATATGAAATTCAGTGTGAAATAGGAAATACAAGTGGTGATATCCAGACTGATTCCAAGGTTTGAGATCACTGTGGTTCTCTAAAAATGAAAGTTAAATCTGACTTTTTCTTTCAACTGTGTGTATCTATTTTTTTCAAACAGCTACTAAGTTGTCAGGACATATAGACTTAAGTTGTTTAACCTGTCAGGTATTGCTTTTGGCCAAAAAGGACTGTGAAAAACTGACTGAGCTGCTAAGGCACTAAGGACTATGGAACTTGGAGCACTTGTGCCCCAGGCAGAGAAACATGAGCCGAAATGCTGGGAGCACCTTCCATGCTGTGCCCATGGAGGGAGGCTACTTCCAGTAGAATGGAGCGCCCAAGTAAGGCCAGCTACACATGACTGCACCCATTTTGTATACCTAACGCAAGAGTCATCAGTGCATGGTGTGGTTTAACGAGGACTGTATGATTACTGAGGGTGTGGAATCAATGAAGAAATTACCGGAAAGGAGACTGAGAGAAGCAAAGGCAGGCACCTCTCCTAAGGAGAGAGACTCCTGGCCTGCTCTGTGGAGAATCCAGGTCACGTTGCCAGTCTATCTAGTGGCGGTGCCATTAAGATCATCCAACCCACTCTGCTGCCCTCAATCCACACCTGGTATCTTCCGATTATACTCTGATATCCCATGTACGTTTGTTTCATGGAAGAGAATGTGCTACCCTAGCAGACGTGAGTGTTTCTATTATGGAAAGAGTAAGTCGGCATTGTGGTTTTTCTACACAAGTCTCTTGTACTTGTTAATGTGAGTCTTATGCTCCCAGAGACCAATCACTCTGATATTTGTCTCAACGACCAGCCATCTCCAGGAAATGCCTCTTGATTAATCCTGTACACTTAAATTTAAAAAAAAAAAAAAAAGATACCTGCAGATTAGGTGTTTGACAAGGAGATTGAGCTACCTTGTTACACTGACTGAAAACAATCTAGAGGACGATGCTATTAGCTTTCAACTAAAATATATTCTTCTTTCTAGTTTCACAATCACAGGGGTTTGTGAGAAATGTGAATTAAGAGAAGCTACATGTTGAGTATGGCTAAATTTAGAACGCATTATAACACTATACTAACTGTATAAACAATATCTGCCAAGAAAATGGCTAAAACATTTCAAGGAACCAAAACACTGTAAAATATTCATAAGGATATACCTTTTCATGATTTGCTCTTTTCATTAACTAAAATTAAATGTATTCATGCCTAAATAGAGAAAGATGGGTAGAGTTTTCTTATATCATGGTTAACACTGAGAACAAACACCAGAAAGTCAGGGAGTTAACTGGGGACATCACATGCTATTAACCTTTAGTCTGTTAGTCTTAGAGGCAGAAGCACCAAGGAAATAAAACTAGGCCTCCATCGACTACAAGGCAGTCAGTGCCACCTTGTGAGGGAGGGTGGAAATGCAGAAGGAAGAAAGTGCCGCAAAGAAGCCCATTTAAGGAAGGTAAATAAAACCAGATTCCTAGGAACTAAGTATGATGGTGACTTAATAAAATAAACTTTAGTTCTCTGGTATCATTTCTGTACATTAAGAGGACTAGGACTAATGTTATTGCAGAAAATACTAGCAATACTTGACCTACATAAGACCATTCCCTTCAGGGTCTGGGTTTAGAGGAGAATTTGGAACATTGAGAAATCCCATAGGAAGATAGTGAAGAGCAACAGTGGGAGAGATAGTGAGATGGTTACTGCTATTTGCCTCTCAGTATCTATTTTCCCTTTCTCTTCCCCTCTCCCCCCAAAAACTGATAAATAAATAAATCATGAATCAGGGGACTGGGGATCTATTCTAACTCACATTGGCCTAACCTAAGAAACACATATAAGTGTGTAAGCCCTTCAAATAGTGTTTCCTCCTGCTATTATTTTTTTCACAATAATAAAAGATGTTTATCAGTTTTCACAATCAATACCCAGACAAAAAATAAAAGATAATTATAATTGCATTATGTGAAAACATGATTAACCTAATAATATAAAATAAATATATACAATTTCAGGGGTTAATTTGAGTGATGTGGTAAGTGGAAATAGATACACACACATGTTCTCATCTGCCCAGCCAGTCTATGTCTTTTAGTTGGTGCATTTAATCCATTTACAGTTAAGGTAATTATAGATAATATGATCCTGCTGGGCTTCCCTGGTGGCTCACCTGCAATGCAGGAAACCTGGGTTCTGTCCCTGGGTTGGGAAGATACCCTGGAGGAGGGCATGGAAATCCCTTCCAGGATTCTTGCCTGGAGAATCCCATTGATAGTGAAGCATGGTGGACCACAGTCTGTGGGGTCACAAAGAGTCAGACATGACTGAGCAGCTAAGCACACACATGATCCTACTGGGCTTACCAGGAGGCACTAGTGGTAAAGAACCTGCTTGCCAATGCAGGTAGACATAACAGACCCTAGTTCGATCCCTGGTTTGGGGAGATCCCCTGGAGGAGGACACAGCAACCCATTCCAGTATTCTTGCCCAGAGAACCTCATGGACAGAGGAGCCTGGCAGGGTTCAGTTCAAAGGGTCACAAAGAGTTGGACACAACTGAAGCAACTCACACAAATGCACACACATATGATCCTATTGTCATTTTCTTAATTGTTTGCAGTTTATTTTGTGTATGTTGTTTCCTACTCTTGTGTTTCCTCCCTAGAGGAGTTCCTTTAGCATTTGTTGTAAAGCTGGTTTGGTGGTACTGAATTTTCTTAACTTTGATTGTCTAGAAAGTTTTTGATTTTTCCCTCAAATCTGAATGAAGGTCTTGCTAGGTAGAGTATTCTTGGTTGTAGATTCTTCCCTTTTATCACTTTAAATGTATCACACCATTCCCTTCTGGCTTGTAGAGTTTCTGTTGAGAAATCAGCTGGATAACCTTATGAGAGTTTCCTCATATGTTGTCATTTTTCCCTTGTTGCTTTTAATATTTTATCTTTATCTTTAATTTTCATCATTTTGATTACAATACATCTTGGTGTGTTCCTCCTTGGGTTTATCCTGCATGGGACTCTCTGTTCTTCCTGGACTTGGTTGACTATTTCCTTTCCCATATTAGGGAAGCTTTCCCTATTATTTCTTCAAATATTTTCTTGGGTCCTTTCTCTCTCTCTACTCCTTCTGGGCCTCCTATCACGTGAATGTTGGTGCATTAATGTTGTCCCAGAGGTCTCTTAGGCTGTCTTATGTTTATTCATTCTTTTTTCTATATTCTGCTCTGTGGTGGCAATTTCCACCATTCTGTCCCCAGGTCACTTATTTGTCCTTCTGCCAAAGTTACTCTGCTACCTATTCCTTCTAGTGTATTGTTCATTGTTTTCCTGAGATCCTGGATCATCTTCACTATCACTATTCTGAACTCTTTTTCTGGAAGGTTGCCTATCTCCACTTCACATGATTATTTTTGATAACCTTATGAGAGTTTCCTCATATGTTGTCATTTTTCCCTTGTTGCTTTTAATATTTTATCTTTATCTTTAATTTTCATCATTTTGATTACAATACATCTTGGTGTGTTCCTCCTTGGGTTTATCCTGCATGGGACTCTCTGTTCTTCCTGGACTTGGTTGACTATTTCCTTTCCCATGTTAGGGAAGCTTTCCCTATTATTTCTTCAAATATTTTCTTGGGTCCTTTCTCTCTCTCTACTCCTTCTGGGCCTCCTATCACGTGAATGTTGGTGCATTTAATGTTGTCCCAGAGGTCTCTTAGGCTGTCTTATGTTTATTCATTCTTTTTTCTATATTCTGCTCTGTGGTGGCAATTTCCACCATTCTGTCCCCAGGTCACTTATTTGTCCTTCTGCCAAAGTTACTCTGCTACCTATTCCTTCTAGTGTATTGTTCATTGTTTTCCTGAGATCCTGGATCATCTTCACTATCACTATTCTGAACTCTTTTTCTGGAAGGTTGCCTATCTCCACTTCACATGATTATTTTCTGGGGTTTTATCTTGTCCCTTTATCTGGGACAAAACCCTCTGCTTTCTCATATTGGTTAATTTTCCATGATGTTTAGATTCTAGCTGCTCTTGAGGCTTCCCTGGTGGCTCAGTGGTAAAGAATCTGCCTGCAGTGCAAGAGACTGCTTGAATGCAGGAGACATGGTTTTGATCCCTGGGTCAGGAAGATCTCCTGGAGGAGCACATGGTAACCCACTCCAGTATTCTTGCTGGAGAATTTCATGGACAGAGGAGCCTGGCAATCTACAATCCATAGGGATGCAGAAGTAGACACGACTGAAGCAACTTAGCGCTCACACATGCTGCGGGACTATGGTTCTTCTTGCTTCTTCTGTCTGCCTCTGGTGGATGAGGTTAAGAGGCTTGTCTAAACTTCCTGATGGGAAGGACTGGTGATGAGGAAAACTGGGTCTTACTCTGGTGGGCAGGGCCATGCTCAGTAAAACTTTACTCCAATGACCTGCTGATGGTTGGGATTGTACTCCCTATTAGTTGTTCTGCCTGAGGCGATCCAGTCCTGGGGTCTATGGGCTTAATGGCGATCTCCAAGAGGTCTTATGCCAATTGGCCCCTTCCAGGACTGCTGCTGCCAGTGCCCATCCCCACAACGAGCCACTGCTGACCCACATGTCCACAGGAGACCCTCCATCACCAGCAGGTAGTTTTGGTTCAGTCTCCTGTATGATCACTGCTCCTTTCCCCTGGGTCTTGGTGTGAAGATTTTGTTTGTGCCCTCCAAGACTGGAGTCTCTGTTCCCCGTAGTCCTGTGGAAGTTCTATAATTAAATTCCACTGCCTTCAAAGTCATATTCCCTGGGGATTCCCAGTACCTTTGCTGGGTCTTTAGACTAGGAAGCCCGACACGAGGCTCAGAACTTTCACAACAGTGGGAGAATTTCTCTGGTATTATTGTTCTCCTGATTGTGGGTCACTCACCTGGCAGGTATGGGATTTGATTTTATCATGATTGCACCCTTCCTACCATCTTGGTTCAGCTTCTTTGTCTCTAGATGTGGGGCATCTTTTTGTTGTTGTTGTTCCACCATCCTCATGTTGATGGTTGTTCAATAGCTAATTGCGATTTTGGTGCTCTCCCAGGAGAAGATGAGTGCACATCCTTCTACTCTTGAACCAAAAGCTTCCTGCTATTATTTTTAAAGAGATTAAAAATCTTATTGTAAGTGGCTACATGACACAGTTCTAGAATGAAACAAAAGCAGAAGGCTACCAAGAGCTCTAGGAAAGTTATTGATCTCTTGGCAAAAGGAACAGAAGGCAGCATTGCTTCTTTTCTTTCTTCCTGCTTTGGATACATACTTGATGTGTGGAGCTGTAGCAGCTATCTTAGGGTCAAGACTTACCTCCAGACCTATTATACATTGAATTAGCCAAAAAGTTCATTTGGATTTTTCCATCTGGTCAACCCAAAAGTTTAAAAACAAACATATCCTATAGTCTACGTTTTCCTGTAGCCAAATACTATGCTACTACCCTTAAAACAACCCACTTTACAGATGAGAAACCCTGCTCAGAGAAACCTACTAATTGTGTTGGAATATGAACCTAGATTGTCTAAGTTCAAAGGCTAGTGTCTTCATCACACTAACCTGTTTATATTTTCTTGATTCCTAGTTAAGTGCCTGAACTTAGAATATCCCAAGTTCACTGGGGAACATGCAAGTTGTCTTCCATGGTCAGAGCCACCAGATACCCTAGTCCTGTCTACTATCCAATTCCTGCTGATGGCCCTGTTGGTATCACCATCCAGATGCTTCAAACCATCTGGCCACAAATCTGGGTGAGGCATCATGCAATGACTCTCCTCTTCAACGAGCCAGAGGAGCACACTCACACAGCACAGAAGGCCAGGCACCTGTGGCCTCACTGAGAAAAAGGCTCCATCCCCTCTTTCACAGCATCCCTGGTTGATGGGGGCTCTGGCTCTCTCTAGATCTCAGTGGAATCCATAGATAAGTCTGCAGCTGGAACATCTTCACCCTGCTTATCTGAATCAGGAAAAGTGCTGTGACTCAGAGAAGAGGCCAGGGCTTGGCTGACATGGAAAAAACCTAACTGAGGAGATTCCTATTTTACAACCATAACTACCCAGGCACCCACAACAGCCCCATTGCTGACATTTGCTGCCTCTGTCAGGTAAATAGGGAAGTTAAAGATGAAAAGCAGGCCTGCTAATTCAAAAAAAACAAAAACAAAAACCTGCTGACTCAGAGAACCCTATGGCTACTGATATTTTTCTTGATCTGTAGTGTGGCAAATTCTATCACAGCTAATCCATGCTTCTCTCACAAAGGAAGGGCAACCTTGAGGCAACCAGCTGACAAGCTCAGAAATGAAAGGATTGCCTTTGTCCAGTCAAAGTGCCTTTCCTAAAGCAGAGGTATCCTCTTGGGCCAGTGTGAGTTTTCATTTCTATGTTCTATATTAAAGAGTGACAGTTATCTCTACTTCTGACTTAATTGTGGTATTATATACTCTATCACTGTATGGTTTCTGTCCCTTATAAAAACAGTCATACTGAAAACATGTTTAGTAATATAAAAATAAACACTTCTGAGAGACTAAAATATACCGGGAGAAAAGATCAAACATCTAATTGGAAGTTGAAATATTAAGCATTTTTCATATATTAAGCTTTAATCCTCAAAATTATGATGATCCTATTCATTACACAAAGTGAGGAAAGTGAAGCTTAGACAAGTTAATTACCCAACATGATACAGCCAGTCAGTAGCAGAATCTAACCATACCTAGGGCTGTCTGGTACAGTTTACAATTTTCCCTAAACTGCCTCTAAGAAATAAACAGAAAAAAATGCCTCATGTTACTCAAAAGCAATAACTTTGGATATTGAAGTGTATCAACCAGCCACTGGATTCTTTCCCAGATGAGTCATTGTGTAATTTTATATGCTAGAATTATGAACTGAGTTGAGGCATTACAGTTTTGGTGTAAAACTATAGGAATCTACCCTGCCCACTCCATCATCCACTCCAGACCTTGATGCACGTTGGCCTTCGGCCTTCTGTAACTTGGGGCCATAGCAGCAGTTGCCAGAAATCCAGAGCCTGTCCTCATGCTGCCTTCTGTTGTGCACCATCCTAGGCTCACTGCAGAAGTTATGACACTGCACCTGTAGGAAGCTGGCCAGGCACTGCTACCAGGGTCAAGACAGTGGTGCCTAGACTGGGGATGTGGGGAGAAGGGAGTCCACCAGCCTCACAGGACAGACCAGGAGGACTTAGGTAATTTCACCCTCAGCAGATATTATGTTCTAGCTTCTGTTCTAAGCATTAGCAATACAGGAAGAAATTCTTTAAATGTGGTTGTTTGGTTGCTCAGTAATGTCCAACTCTTTGCAACCCCATGGACTGCAGCATGCCAGGTTTCTCTCTCCTTTACCATCTCCTGGAGCTTGCTCAAATTCATGTCCACTGAGTTGGTGGGGCCATCCAACCATCTCATCCTCTGTTGCCCCCTTTTCCTCTGGTCCTCAATCTTCCCCAGCATCAGGATCTTTTCCAGTGAGTCAGCTCTTCGCATGACCTCATTTAAAAATGAGAACCCTGTATTTATGGAGTTTTCAGTGACTGTCTAAACAATGACCAATGTGGGGGAAAGAGCAGAGAATTCCCTAGAATGTTCTGCATTGTGTAAGATGCTCCCACCTAGGACACCAACTGTGAAATGCGGAGTGATATCCTAACATTGGAAATTGAATTTCTCTTAAATTCATTAGGAGAGAATAGGAGTTTGTTGCTGTTTAGCCACTAAACCGTGTCTGATTCTTTGCAACCCTATGGAAGGTAGCCTGCCAGGCTCTTCTGTCCATTGGATTTCCCAGGCAAGAATACTGGAGTGGGTTTCCATTTCCTTCTCCAGAGGATCTTCCCAACCCAGGGATCGAACCTGGATCTGTGTTGGCAAGCAGATTGTTTACCACTGAGCCACTTGGAAAGCACATGAAGAGTTTGGGGTAAACTAAAAAAGATTTAGAGAAAGGGAAAAATGTGATGGTTTTTGCATTGTATTTTGTAGAATAAAATTCATGCCAACTACACATTCTCTCTGTGATATAACTAAGATGATTTTGTTGCTTTTTTTTTTTTTTCAGAACAGATATAAAGGGAGAGTGACTTGCCACCTTATTTCTCTGTAATATGTGCTGAGGACATCTAATCTCATTAACCCATGCTCCTAAGAAAGGTTTAACTATAATTCAGGATTTGGTCTGTACCTCCAATTTCAGTAAAGTCATATTACCCTGGGCTAAGAGAATAAAAAAGACTAGTTTTCTAGTAATGGCAAATTTTCAGGGTTATACCTATGCTCAGAAAGTTTCTAGCATTAAACAAATTTTTTTTTAATTTTTGGTTGTTTTGGGTCGTTGTTGTTGCATACAGGCTTTCACTATATGTGGTAAGCAGGGGCTACTCTTCATTGCAATAAATGGGCTTCAAATTGTGGTGGCTTCTCTTGAAATTTCTAGCCTTTGATTAATGTTGCTGCTACTGCTAAGTCACGTCAGTTGTGTCCGACTCTGTGAAACCCCATAGACAGCAGCCCACCAGGCTCCCATCCTTGGGATTCTCCAGGGAGGAATACTGGAGTGGGTTGCCATTTCCTTCTCCAGAGCGTGAAAGTGAAAAGTGAAAGTAAAGTCACTCAGTTGTGTTTGACTCTTCGTGACCCCATAGACTAGCCTACCAGGCTCCTCCATCCATGGAATTTCCCAGGCAAGAGTACTGAAGTGGGGTGCTATTGCCTTCTCTGTTGATTAATGTTAGTCTTTCTTTATTCCTAATCAAATGCTTAATGAAAACTGATGTATTAAAATTAGATCCATTAGAGATAAGAATAAAAGACAAATCTCTCTGAGAACAAATTACCTCAGCAACATTCATGAACTCTTAAAACCAAGATTGTCTTAAGGTTGGATCTTGGTAGAACATTCAATGAGAATATTGGAAGAACATCATGGTGGCAGCTAATGTCAGTACTTATTTCTTTTTCTTTCCTCAAAAACTTTTCAGATCTAGTCTCTACAACCTCAAAGAAATGTATTCCTTGGGAAATATCAAATCTCACCCAAAAGCAAAGGAGTAACATCTATGAGATCCCACCCTCCTCCTGCTGGACAATCCTCAGCTCATTTTAGTCCTGGGTGAGGCTTTGAGGATGAGAAGTGAAGTGGCTCAGTGGTGTGTGACTCTGCAATCTGACTCTTTGCGATCCCGTGGACTGTATAACCTAGCAGGCTCCTCGGTCCATGGCATTTTCCAGGCAAGAGGACCGGAGTGGGTTGCATTTCCTTCTCTAGGGGATCTTCCCCATCTGGGGATCGAACCCAGGTTTCCTGCATTGCAGGCAGACATTTTACCACCAGGGAAGTCCGGGGATGACTGAGACTTTAACATAATTCTAATGAATTTCAAGAGGCTGGGCCCTCCCAGTGAGACTGCCCCCCTCCCCCAGTGAAATCTGGAAATGCAAATGAATTTGCACCTTACCTGAAAGAATGGCAAATTGTCTGTGAAGTTGTTCAATTATATCCACTGCCACCAAGGGCCTGATTTCCTGCTGCATAATTTCATCTGTACAAATGAAATACAAATTAGGTTAAATTCCTGCAAATTATAAAGATAATTTAAAGGAAGAAAGGGAAGTTCCACCACTAGGGAAGTTTAGGATGTGGTTATCAAGATATGGTTATGGGCACATTATTCTCTTGAGAATTCAATTCCTGACAGGCAGGGATGGATCTGGTTTGATGTTTAAACACATAAGCACAGGAATAATTTCTAGTGCCTCTCCCAAGGTTTAGGGAGGGATCAATGCAAGGAAGAAACCCTGAAGTTTAAGCTTCAGTAGCTTCACAGTAAACCTGCCAGGATGGTTTCATTACCAAGGCAGGTGCTTAGGGTCTGCTCACTCCTTTGGGTCTGTAGGACATTTTAAGTACAAACAATGAAAGTAACCAGAGTTCATCTCAAACTGGGTCATGAAACCAACCTGGGACTTACAAAGGTTCTTTTATTTTTATTCTTTTCCTCACTTCCTTCCTTGCCGGGGTCCAGCCCCGGTGGATCCAGGGTGATTCGAAGGTGGGGACGGAGTAGGAGTCCTAGGAAAAACTTATCTAATTACAGATAGGGAGGGACTAGGAATTTAGCAGAGAAAAAGAGGCCGAATAACTTGGTTAACACAGGGTGCCAATCACCACCTACGTAGACTGCAGGCGTCTTCCCGTT
>SJYC01074383.1:0-25006 GCA_006408675.1 Madoqua kirkii
AAGCCAGAAAGAAAAACATCAATACACTATACTGACACATGCATATGGAATTTAGAAAGATAGCAATGATGACCCTGTAGGTGAGACAACAAAAGAGACACAGAGGTATAGAATGGACTTTTGCCTCTGAGGGTGAGGGAGAGGGTGGGATGATTTGGGAGAATGGCACTGAAACATGTATACTATCATATAAGAAATGAAGCACCAGTCTATGTTCAATACAGGATACAGGATATTTGGGGCTGGAGTATGGGATGATCCAGGGAGATGGGTGGTGTGGAAGGTGAGAAGGGGCTTTGGCATTGGGAGATTGTATACACCTGTGGCTGATTCATGTCAAGTATGGCAAAACCAATACAGTATTGTAAAATAGAATAAAGTATTAAATTAAAAAAATATAATTAAAAAAATAATAACTTCATTCTCTTTTTTATTATTGATGCATGTCCACACTCTCCTCCATAGTGGCTTTCTCTTATTTTCATTTAGCAATGGAAGTGGATGGTTTCCTTTCCTTCATGGCATCAGGCAATCTTAACCTTTGTAGAGTGGTTGACAATCACCATTCTGATCGGTGTGAGGTGATACTTAACACTCTTCCCTAACATTTAGCAATTTCATTAACTTTTCATGTGGTATTATTTAACTGTGAGTTGAAGGTGCCTGTTAAAATTTGCTTTGTGACAGTCTATCCAGTTATGAATAGTTGTTTGATGACCACGCTTAGGAGACTCCAGAAGATCAGTTGTTGTTTGCTTAGAAACACTTGGATCTTATGAATATTAAATGCCCATCGATATGACTTTCTGTTGATGGACGGGAATGTGGCCCTCCCTGTTGTTTTGCCGGAGACCAAACTATGGTGGAGGTAATGAAGACAATGGTGACCTCCTTCAAAATGTCCCAGTGCCCTTGACACTGCAGGAGGTCACGACTGACCTGTGTCTCCACTGGAGTCCCATGGGCACTCAGGGGCAAGTCTGGGTAAGTGTCTTGTGGGATCACTGCTCCTTTCTCTTGGGTCCAGGTGTGCATAAGGTTTTGTTTGTATCCTCCATGAGTCTGTTTTCCTAGTTTTGTGGAAGTTCTACAATCAAATCCCAATGGCCTCCAAAGTCTAATTTTCACAGGATTCTTGGTCCATTTGCCAAATCCTCAGCCTGGGAAATCTGGAGGGTACTTACCTGGAATGGATGGGGCTGAGGTGGTCTCTGTGTTGACCTGGCATGGATGGAGCTGGGGTGGTCTGAATGCTGACCTGGTATGGATAGGCTTGGAGTGGTCTGTGTGCTAACCTGGCATGGACGGAGTTGGGGTGGTCTGTGCACTGGCATGGATGGAGGTGGGGTGGTCTGTGTAGTGTCTGGCATTGATGGAGCTGGGGTGGCCTTTGTGCTGACCTGGCATGGATGGAAGTGGGATGATCTGAGTGCTGACCTCACGTGGATGGATTTGTGGCAGGGCATTCTATGTATTCCTAAGTGACAAGAGTTAAACTGTGGTTGACTGGTGGGTGGGAGATATTGCGTATGATCAGTCAGGGAGGAGGCATATACCTGGAGTTTTTAAGTTACCTAAATCTTATTAATTTCTGTTGTTCAGTCCTTTCGGTTTTAGCCATGTTCTTTCATCTGATGGATGTTTCTCTGTCATTTTTCCCCCTTTTGTTTAATTTACTGTTTGTGATCTCTTTCTTGGTTGAAAGGCCATAGCACCTCTTATCAATGGAGTCTACTTCTCCTGAGTGGGACTGAACCAATTCCTTGTGATGGTTTCCTGGCTGGGATTTGTGTGTGTGTGTTCTGGTAGATGGAGCTAGATCGTGTCTCTCTGAAAGGCAGTGGCTGTGTCCACTTGTGTGGTTTGGGATGTATGGGTCCAGTATGGCTTTGAGTAGCCTGTCTGTCAATGTTCAAGGCTGCACCCCTATTCAGCTGAAGGATAGGCGAGGGGTGTTTGGCACTACAGCTTGCTGGCTTTGGGGTGTCGCTTAGACTTAGTGTTGAGATGGAGGCTTTTGGGAGGACATTCATCTATTAATGTTCTATTGGGCCAGGAATGCTCTAGTAATGGAAAGTCCTGAAGTCGTTCAGTTCAGTTCAGTCTCTCAGTCATGTCCGAGTCTTTGCAGCCAGACTTAGTGTTGAGATGGAGGCTTTTGGGAGGACATTCATCTATTAATGTTCTATTGGGCCAGGAATGCTCTAGTAATGGAAAGTCCTGAAGTCGTTCAGTTCAGTTCAGTCTCTCAGTCATGTCCGAGTCTTTGCAGCCCCATGAATTACAGCACACCAGGCCTCCCTGTCCATCACCAATTCCAGGAGCTCACACAGACTCACGTCCATCAAGTCAGTGAGGCCATCCAGCCATCTCATCCTCTGTTGTCCCCTTCTCCTACCTCTTTCACTCTTTCTAAGCATCAGGGTGTTTTCAAATGAGTCAGTTCTTCACATCAGGTGGCCAAAATATTGGAGTTTCAACTTCAGTATCAGTCCTTCCAATGAATATTCAAGACTAATTTCCTTTAGGAGGGATTGGTTGTATCTCCTTGCAGTCCAAGGGATTCTCAAGAGTCTTCTCCAACACCACAATTCCAAAGCATCAATACTTTAGCATTCAGCTTTCTTTATAGCCCAGCTCTCACACCCATACAGGACTACTAGAAAAAACATAGCTTTGACTACGTGGACCTTTGAGGGAAAAGTAATGTCTCTGCTTTTTAATATGCCATCTAGGGTGATCATAACATTTCTCCCAAGGAGCAAGCATCTTTTCGTTTCATGGCTGTGGTCATAATCTGAGATGATGTTGGAGCCTCCCAAAATAAAGGCTGTCACTGTTTCCACTGTTCCCCCATATATTTGCCATGAAGTAATGGGACCAGATGCCGTGATCTTTGTTTTCATAGACTCCTAGCTTAGATATCTTTTGGCTTCCCTGATAGCGAAGATGGTTAGATATCTTTTGGCTTCCCCGGTAGTGCAGA
This sequence comes from Madoqua kirkii, assembly GCA_006408675.1. Lineage (NCBI taxonomy): Eukaryota > Metazoa > Chordata > Mammalia > Artiodactyla > Bovidae > Madoqua > Madoqua kirkii. The sequence goes on from SJYC01074383.1 coordinate 2,987, forward strand.
TGGTAAAGAATCTGCCTGCAGCACAGGAGACCCAGATTCAATCCTTGGGTCAGGAAGATCCCTTGGATAAAGAAATGGCAACCCACTCCAGTATACTTATCTGGAAAAATCCCATGGACAGAGGAGCCTGGTGGGCTGCAGTCCATGGGGTCGCAAAGAGTTGGGTATGACTGAGTGACTAACACTAATGTTTCAACTCTCTTTGGTGTGGCTCTCCTTAGCGAAGCTCTCATTGATTAGCTCTCCTTATCTTAGCTCACCTCTCCTTGGCTTAGCTCAACTTAGCCATCCTTAGCTCAGGTCCCCTTAGCTCAGCTCTTCTTCAACTTAGCTCTCCATAGCTCTCCTTATCTAAGCTTTCTTTAGCTTAACTCTCCATACCTCAGCTCTATTTAGCTCTCCTCAGCTCAGCCCCCTGCCCCAGCTCTGCATAACTCTCATTAGCTTAGCCCTCCTTAACTCAGTTTTCCTCAGCTCAGCTCTTTATAGCTCTCCTCAATTAGCTCTCCTTAGGGTAGGTCACCTCTCCTTAGCTCAGCCCCCTTTTCCTAGCTCTCCTTAGCCAAACTCAGCATTCCTTAGCTCTCCTTAGCTTACTTCTCCTTAGCTTAGCTCTCTTTATCTTAGATCTTATTAGCTCTTCTAGAGGTCTATGGAGAGCTAAGGAGAGCTGAGCTGTGGAGGGCTAAACTAAGGAGAGCTACGTTGGGGAGAGCCATGCTGATGAACAGAGCCACATTCAAGAGCAGAGCCACACTCAGGAGCAAAGCCAGGCTCAGGAGAGATAGGATGGCTGAGCTTAGGGGAGCTGAGCTAAGGAGAGCTAAGCTATAGAGAGCTACAGAGAGCTAAGCTAAGGGTAAGTAATTAAAAAGAGCTATTCGAAGGACAGCTGAGCTAAGGAGGCTATGCAAGGGAGAGCTAAGCTAAGGAAAAATAATTAAGGAGAGCTCTCAAAGAAATAGAGGAAAATAATAGAATGGGAAAGACTGGAGATCTCTACAAAAAAAAATTAGAGATATCAAGACCACATTTCATGCAAAGATATGCACAATAAAGGACAGAGATGTATGGACTTAACAGAAGCAGAAAGTATGAAGAAAAGGTTTCAAGAATACACAGAAGAACTATATGAAAAAGATCTTCATAAGCGAAATAATCATGATGATGTGATCACTCACCTAGAGCCAGACATTCTGGAATGTGAAATCAAGTGGGCTTGAAGCATCACTATGAAAGAAGCTACTGGAGGTGATGCAATTCCAGTTGACCTATTTGAAATCTTAAAATTTGAGGCTGTGAAAGTGTTGCACTCAATATGACAACAAATGTGGAAAACTCAACAGTGGTCACAAGACTGGAAAAGGTCAATTTTCCTTTCAATCTCAAAGAAAGGTAATGCCAAAGAATGCTCAGACTACTACATAATTACACTCATCTCACATGTGAGTAAAGTAATACTCAAGAATCTCCAAGCCAGGCTTGAATAGTACGTAAACTATGAACTTCCAGATGTTCAAGCTGGATTTAGAAAAGGCACAGAAATCAGAAATCAAATTGCAAACATCCTTTGGATCACCAAAAAGCAAGCGAGTTCCAGAAAAATATATACTTCTGCTTTATTGACTATGCCAAAGCCTTTTACTGTGTGAATCATAATAAACTGTGGAAAATTCTTAAAGAGATGAAAATACCAGACCATCTGTCCTGCCTCTTTTGACCTGTATGCACATCAGGAAGCAACAGTTAGAACTGCATGAGGAACAACAGACTGGTTCCAAATATGGAAAGAACTATGTCAAGGCTGTATATTTTCATCCTGCTTATTTAACTCACATATAGGGTACGTCATGAGAAACCCTGGCCTAGATGAAGCACAAGCTGGAATCAAGATTGCTGGGAGAAATATCAATAATTTCAGATATGCAGATGACACTGTCCTTATGTTAGAAAGCAAAGAAGAACTAAAGAACATCTTGATGAAAGTAAAAGAGGAGAGTGAAAATGTTGGCTTAAGACTCAACATTCAGAAAAATAAGATCATGGCATCTGGCCCCATCATTTCATGGCAAATAGATGGGGAAACTTTGTAAACAGTCACACAGTTTATTTTGGGGAGCCTCAAAATCATTGCAGATTATGACTGCAGCCATGAAATAAAAAGATGCTTACTCCTTGAATAAATGTTATGACCAACCTACACAGCATATTAAAAAGCAGAGATATTACTTGGCCAACAAAGGTCCATCTAGTCAAAGTTATGGTTTTTCCAGTAGTCATTAATGAATGTTAGAATTGGACCACAAAAAGCTGAGTGCCGAAGAATTGAGGCTTATGAACTGTGGTGTTGGAGAAGATTCTTGAGAGTCCCTTGGATTGCAGGGATATTCAAATAGTCCCTCCTAAAGGAGATCAGTCGTGGGTGTTCATTGAAAAGACTGATGCTAAAATTGAAACTGCAATACTTTGGCCATCTGATGTGAGGTGCTGACTTTTGGAGAAGACCCTGATGTAGGGAAAGATTGAAGGCAGAAGCAGAAGGGGATGACAGAGAATGAGATGGTGGATGGTATTACCGACTCAACCCCAGGAGTCAGTGATGGACAGGGAGGCCCAGCATGCTGCAGGCCATGGGGTCAAAAAGAGTTGGACATGACTAAGCAACTGAACTAACTGACTGAAGGAGAGCTGAACTAATGATCATTATCCTATGGAGAGCTGAACTAAGGAGAGCCCAGGTAATGAAAGCTAAGCTATGGAGAGCTGAGCTAAAGATAGCTATCCTAATGAGGACTACACTAAGGAGAGCTAGGAGGGCTGAAACAAGAGCTTAAGGAGAGCTAGGGAGAGCTGAGCTATGGAGAGCTCTGCTAAGGAGAGCTAAATTAAAGAGAGTTGTGCTAGTAAAGCTGAACTAAGGAGAGCTATGGAGGGCTGAACTAAGGAGATTGAGGGGACATCAGGTTTGGTGGCTTCTCTGGCTTATTCTACTTTACCACCAAATATGACAAAAACTCTAAGACAACAGCAACCATTCTAAAAGAGGAGGAAATTAAAAAGACCTTACAGCATGGAAGCTTTCCTCTGTAACTGCAGCCTTCAAACTATTGTTGATGAACATCTGATATTTACAAGGCCACGGACTCAACATGACCCCCAAACTTCAACATGTCAGGGGTAACACATTAAAAAAAATAGTAGTTAATACGAACCAACAAACAAAAACAAAAACATGACACACTCAGGAAGTAAACATCACCAGGTAAATACAACTCAAAGTGTTTTCAAAACACAAAATCCCCATGAATAATGTTCAACTGGGTTTCTCATCAGAGATATGAAATCATTAGATTTCTGGCAAGTGACATCAACTCTGATCACTGGAAAAGGCCACCATTGAGAATGGTCCAGAACATTTTCATTAAGTTATTACTATTATTTCTTACCATTAAGAAATTGTTACTTAATATTAGTATCTAAACAAAAGTAAAATGGACTTACACTTCTGATAAAAAAATTACGGTTAGCAAATGTCGTTGATGAGTGAGAGGAAAAAAAGGTGAAGGCTGGAATAAACATATTCCCACAAATACCTATTCATAGTCTACATGGACCTCCTGTATCAAGAGACATGTTCTCAACATATTCTGAAAACATAGCTGTGACGATAACTGCAGTTGAATACCTTCAGGTGTCTGTGGAAGGGTAGAAGAATCAGTTTACCTGCAATAACTACAACGGTGTAAATAGTCTTAAATAAGAAATACAAATTTCACTTAAAGAAAAAGCCTCAAAGTCAGAGAGACAAAAGCTTTTGCTGTCTTCCAGTTTCTCATTTTTCTGTCATCTACAAGGCTTAGCAGAACCCCTGAGGCTGCTGTTACCATAGCAACAAGAGGCGGGAATGAAGACATGCTGCCGCCTTGTGGACATTTTCTCGAACAGCAATCTTAAACGCATTGCTGATGGCCATCCTATTCACAAGGGTGCTGAGCTCTAACAGAAATGCAAACTTAACAAACTCCAGGGCTCACAGAGGGGAAAAATAAGTAAATACAGGGTAAGCTAAAAGAAAGAGGATATGAATGGATAAAGAGTACTCCATGTTTCTTTTAGAAAAGACATGACAATTTCCATATTGGGTGTATTCTAAGAGATACAAACATCAAAGTTGCATAAACATTATCACCACATCCTGAGCATTGAAAAAGGCCATTGTCAAAAGATGGACATGGCATAAATGATAGAGTAAATTTACTACAGTGGACACTTTAGAGTACTGGAGGGATGGACCTGGTAAGAGCCATATAAACAGGACTAGAAAAGTGCACCCCCATTAGAGAAAAATAAATAAATAAGTAGAGGCAGCATGATAAAACAGATCACCCCCTGGAATATTTCAGAAATGAACAGATTAAAACATCACGCACACCAAACTGGATCCCTTGGTATAAAACAGAACATTGAAGAGATAAAACTAAAGATAGCGAACCAGGAGAGATCAATGGATAAACAAATGTGATACAGGTCTAGACTGAATTTTGAATAAAGGTTGAAATATGAATGTAGACCGTGTTCAGAAATAGAGATAAATCCAGAGATCGTAATACTGAATGAAGAAGTGTCGATTCAAAGAAACATCATGGGATTCAATGGACATAAAAATAAAAAAAAAAAAAAAAAAAACACAGGAGCAGTGACCAGCCACACAATGGTGATGTGGACACTCAACCTGACAAGAAACTTATGGGTAGCAGGGTATCCTGGTGGATGGAAGGGATACATCTGGGGCTTGGCATTTGCTTCTTCCAACAGATGCGTATAAAATAGAGAATCTATGTAAATCTACTTCAGCAAGAATGGTAAATGAAACACAGTGTAATAATATTCTAATGATACGTAGGCAAAAACAAGCACAGCTGAATACATTAACTCATCTCAGTGCCATGGAACAAGAATTAGGACCCGGAAAAGAAATGCAATCTTGGCAATCAACTTAAATAGAATAGAAACTTTTACTTAAAATAAAATTCCAAATTGAGCATTCACCAGGGTTGGAGGTGTCTTCTGGATCCTGCTACTCGAATGTACAGCTAGGCCTGACGAAAAATCTCAGGCAGTGCAGGCCATCCTAAAAGAGGACAGAAGAAAGAAACCTGCTAGCATGGAAGGCTTTCTCTGCCGCCATAGCATGTAAACGATTGGTGATGACACGTGAAGTTCACAAGGTTGCTGGACTCGACATGACACCTACCTTGGAACACGTCAGGGGTCACACACCCAAAATTAAATAACTAAGTAAACACAGACATATAAAGCAAGAACGGAACACTCTCAGGAAGAAACCATCAGCAGGTAAATACAATTAAAGTGTTTTTAAAAAGCAAAAATCTCCATAGGGTTTCTTCTCAGAGATACAATATCCTCTGCCACAAGAAATGAACTCTGAGCAATGAAAAAGGCAAACATGGAAAACGGCCTGGACAAGAAATGGTAGATTAACATTAGTCACTGGGATGCTTTTATAGTAGTGGGAGCATATCAATGGGAAGAGGCAGATAAGAATCCCTGTTCACGTGCTTTTATAGAACCAAATTAGAAAGTATGACAGGGACTCTCCACTCCTATGATCCTTCAGAATTACACAGATTTTGAAAACGACACACCCCAGAGCGTGCACTGCACAGGATTCCCAATGCACTGTGATGAAACTGAAGAAAGTACATGAGAATGGAGAGAATGCACCGAGGAATGGGATACCGCTTAATGGCGGAATATGACTCAGGCATTGAAACAAGGAAATACTATTGTTGTCAGGGTACAGATAGAACTGGTGATAATCAGAGTCAGTGAAGAATGGGCAGATTAGAGACAAGTCATAAGAATTCCTTTTCATATGAGAGCGACAATATTGCGGGTAGCGAGTACTCCGACCAAGGTGAAATGGACACGCAGAGCTGGGAACTCCCTGATGCTTAGCAAAGGGGATGGGGAAGAGAAAAACTTACACTGGAAGGCTAGAATACATGGATCCCCACAAATACTTGTCAAATACATAATCCACAAGGACTGACGCAGCAAGAGTGATGTCCCACACACTTTCAGAGAGCAGGACAGAGGAAATTAATACTGCTGAATACCCCTGTGTTTTGGTATAAGGGAAGAACAATTAGTACAGCCACTAAAAGGCAACTCTATATCAGCTTCGTCACACATGAAATATGAACTACATTCAAACTGAGAAGACAGGAGATACAAGCTTTTGGGAGTGGGGAGTGGGGCGGAATGGGATGGTCCGTGGTCTTCCTCTAGCCCTTGATACTCTTATTTGCAAGTGGAAATGCACATATGTCTGAAGATGCAGTTACCATAGGAACAAGAAGGAAAGCCAGAAAAATGCTGCCACCTGGTGGCTGCTTTCGGGAGCTGCTGCTGCTAAGTAGCTTCAGTCATACTCCTAGCAAACTCATGGGCCAAAGCTACCCAGGCTCCTCCATCCATGGGATTCCCCAGGCAAGAGTATTGGAGTGGGTGGAGCGGCAACCTTAAAATGTGGCTTGATGGACACTGGCTATCCACAAGGCGGCAGGGCTATAAATGACACCTAAATTTATGAAATGACCAAGAGTCCCACTCCAAAATAAACATCAGAACAAAGCACATGCTGAGGAAGGAAACCTCAAAAGGTAAATAATTAGTCAATGCTTAGAAAGATGCCTCCAGTAATGTGCCTCATTTGCTCTCTTATCAGTGATACAAAATGTTAAATTGCAACATAATATCACTACTGAGATGTGAAAAAGATGACTATTCAAAACTCTACGGATAAGGAACAGTATAGCAATATTAGTAAAGGGGGGCCTTGTATGCCACTTTCGGGAGGTAAGCGGTCAGAGCCTATGAGCATGACTGTCAAAGGGCCTTTTAGTCACAAAATGAGACAGATGATGTTGTATGGGAAGTCCATCCTGGAATACCTGAGAAATCAACAAATCATGGAAAACTCTTGGCCAAACCCTCACCTCCACAAACATGCACTTCAGGGGCATTTACTATGCCCAAGAGAGGAAAGGGGAGAGCATTATAGGGTGCAGACAAAAGGAGAAAGAAATGAGACACAAAGACACAACAAGGTATGACTCAGACATTATGAAAATGCAAAAAAAAAAAAAAAGAGAGAGAGAGAGAGAGAGAAGAAAGAAAAAAGCCATTTTCAGAGATACAGAGAAATCTACAGAGAAGTATGGTAAGTACAGAAGGGTGGATTAAAGACATATCAAACTATATACCTTCCAGAGGGGATTAAACACATATTGATGGCTCGGAGTACCAATCAAAGTGAAATGGACTACACTCCTGGTAAGAGAATTAGGGTTGGGGTATTGGTGAGTGACAGGCTGAAAGGTGAAGGCTGGAATACACATACACCCACAAGTACATATGCAATTCATAATCCACAAGGACCTCCTGTATCAAGAGACATGTATTCCACTATTCTAAAAGATAGCTCTGACAATAGCCACAGTTGAATACATCCAGGTATCTGTGGAAAACAAGGAAAAATGGTTTCCCTGCAATAGCTACAATGATGTCAATAGCCTTACATAAGAAATCAAGTTTGACTTAAAGAAAAATCTCAAAGAGTAAAGAGGCAAGACGTTTGCTGAAGTCCTGTGCCTCCTACTCGCGTTTGACAACCAGGCCAGAGTTAACTTCAGAGGCTGCTGTCACCACAGTGACACGAGGAGGAAGTGAAAAAATGTAGCCGCCTGGCAGACACCTTCTCTAACAGCAAGCTGAAAATCCTCGCTGATGGCCACACTATTCACAACGGTGCTAAGCTTCAACAGATACCCAGCTTTAACAAATAGCCAGGGCTCACACTGGGGAAAGAAACTAAGGGAAACACAGCAGATGCTAACTGGAAGAGGATTTGAACACGTAAACACAATTCCGTGTTTCTTTAGAAAAGTACATCACAATTTGCACATAGGATGAAGGCTAAGAAATACCAACAAAGATGCAAAGACATTATCACCTCTGCCTGAGCACTTACAAAGGCCACTGTCAAGAGCTGGACATGGAATCAGTGGTAGAGTAACATGGTACAGGGACACTTTAGGGTACTGATGGAATGGACCTGGTTAAGAGGCACTATGTGAATGATGAGAAAAGTTCAGTCCCATGGGAGAAAAACAACTAAATAAAGAAGTAGAGAGTGCATGATAAATCCGGTCCTCTCCTGGAATATTTCAGAAATGAACAGAGTTCATACCCCGCTCACCCCAGAACAGGAGCCATGGCACCACTCACCACATCAGACAGATGAAAATTAAGACAGCATGCATAGACGGAGGAATGGATCAAGAAATGTGATATAAGTCTATAAGGAATTTTAAACCAAGCACTGACATCTGAAAGAGGCCGTCTTCAGAGACAGCGATAAGTCCAGAGATCGTCACACTGAGTGAAGGAGGGTTGATTCAGGACACATTCTGCGATGCAACAGAGCGCCGGAAATCAAAAATCCACAGCAGTGAGCAGCTAGAGAGTGGTGATATGGACACTCAACCTGACAATTAACTTATCGCTCGCAGGGTACCCTAGTGGGTGGAAGGGATACCTCCGGGGCTTGGCTCTGGGGCTTGGCTCCGGGGCTTTGGTTCTTCCCACAGATACATATAAAATGGAGCATCGATGTAAACCTATTTCAGCAGGAGCGGTCAGTGAAGCGCAGCCTATTAACACTTAGGAGAAAACAAGCACAGCTGAATACATCAACTAGTCTCAGTGCCACAGAACAGGAATCTGGAGACTTGAAAGAAAAGCATCATTGGCAATCAACCTAAGTAGACTAGGAACTTTTACTTAAAATGAAAGTCCCACAGTGAGCAGTCACCAGGCTTTGTGGCATCATCCGGATCCTTCCACTCGAGTGTACAAAATGGCCTGATGAACACCTCTCAGGCGGTGCAGGCCATCCTACAAGAGGACAGAAGAACAAAACCTTCCAGCATGGAGGATTTTCTTTCCCACCACAGCACGAAAGTAATTCGCTGATGGACATGTGAGATTCACAAGGTGGCTGGACTCGACATGACCCCTACCTTTGAACACACCAGGGGTCACATATCAAAATTAAATAAATACATACGCACATACAAAGCAAGAATGGAATACTCTCAGGAAGAAACCGTAAGCAGGTAAGTACAATTAAAGTGCTTTCCAAAAGTCAAGAGCCCAGGAACAATTCTCCATTTGGTTTCCTATCAGAGATACAACATCCAAACGGCCACAAGACATGAACTCTGAGCAGTGGAGAAGGCCACCGTGGAAAATGGACCAGACCGGAAAGGGTAGATCAACATTAGTCAGCGGGATCCTTTCATAGTAGTAGGGGCATATCAATGGGAGGAGCCAGGATCAGAATCCCTGTCCACATGCCTTTATAGAAACCAATTAGAAAATATGACAGGGCCTCTCCACTCCTATGATCCTTCAAAAATACGCAGATACTGGAAATCCCACACACCCCAGAACATGCACTGCAGTAAGATTCCCAATGTCCAGAGATGAAACTAGAGAAAGTACATGGGGACGGAGAGATGAATGCATTGAGGAATGGGATACGGCTTCCCGACGGAATATGACTCAGGCATTGAAAGAAGGGATTGCTGCCATTGTCAGAGGTACAGAAAAGGGTGGTGGTATTCAGAGACAGTGAAGCCTTGGCAGATTAGAGACAGGTCGTAGGCTTTCCCTTTCAAACGGGAGCAACAATATTGCTGGCAGTGAGTACTCTGACCGAGGTGAAATGGACAGCCAGGGCTGGGAACTCCTTGAGGCTTAGCGAAGGGGATGGGTGAGAGAAAAGCTCCCACAGATAATTGTCAAATACATAATCCACAGGGACTGACGTAGCAAGAGGGGTGTACCACACACTTTCAGAGAGCAGATCAGGGGAAACCAACTTTGCTGAATGTTTTGGTGTAAGGCAACAAGAATCAGTACAGCCACAAACAGGCAACTCTGTACATCAGCTTCGTCAAACATGAAATATGAACTGCAGTAAACCTGAGAAGGCAGGGGTTACAAGCTTCTGGGAGTTGAGAGCAGTGGTGGGGTGGGGTGGGCAGCAGGCTTCCTCTAGCTCATCTGCTCTTATTTACCAGTGGGAAGGCACGGACCTCTGAAGATGCAAGTGACATAGTAACGAAGGGAACCCTAAGAAATGCTGCCACCTTGTGGCCGCGTTCTGGAGCAGCAACCTTTAAATGTGGCTTGATGGACATAGCTATCCACGAGGCACCTGGGCGGCAAATGACACCTACCTTTATGAAACGGCCTGGGGTCCCACACCAAAATAAAAACCAGAACAAAGTACATGATGAGGAAGGAAACCTCAGCAGGTAAATACTTATCGATGCTGAGAAAGATGCCTCCGGAAATGTGCCTCATTTGCTCTCTTATCAGTGATACGAAATGTTAAACTGCAACATAATATGCCTGCTGAGATGTGAAACAGGCGCCTACTCAAAACTCTACAGACAAGGAACAGTAGAACAATATTAGTAAAGGGTGCCCTTGTATGCCACTTTCGGGAGGTAAGCGGTCAGAGCCTGTATGAGCATGACTGTCAAAGGGCCTTTTAGTCACAAAATGAGACAGATGATGTCATATGGCAGGTTCGTCCTGGAATACTTGAGAAATCAATAAATCATGGAAAACTCTTGGCCAAACTCCCACCTCCACAAACATGCACTTCAGGGGCATTTACAATGCCCAAGAGAGAAAAGGAGAGAGAATCGTTGGGTGCAGACAAAAGGAGAAAGAAATGAGACACAGAGACACAACAAGGTATGACTCAGACATTATGAAAATGCAAAACAAAAAAAAAAAAAGCCATTTTCAGAGATACAGAGAAATCTACAGAGAAGTATGGTAAGCACAGAAGGGTAGATTAAAGACACAACAAAATATATACCTTCCAGAGGGGATTAAACACATACTGATGGCTCAGAGTACCCAAACAAAAGTGAAATGGACTACACTCCTGGTAAGAAAATTATAGTTCCCAAAGGGTATCAGTGAGTGACAGGCTGAAAGGTGAAAGCTGGAATACACCCACAAGTACATATGCAATTCATAATCCACAAGGACCTCCTGTATCAAGAGACACATACTCCACTATTCTAAAAGATAGCTCTGACAATAGCCATAGTTTAATACATCCAGGTATCTGTGGAAAGCAAGGAGGAACTGGTTCCCTGCAACAACTACAATGGTGTCAATAATCTTAAATAAGAAATCAAGTTTGACTTAAAGAGAAATCTCAAAGAGTAAAGAGACAAGATGATTGGTGAAGTCCTGTGCCTCCTACTTACATCTGACAACCAGGCCAGAGTTAACTTCAGAGGCTGCTATCACCATAGTAACACGAGGAGGAAATTTAAAAACAGAAAACAATGCTGGTACTTTTTGTATCTCTCTAATAGCAAGCTGAAAATCCTCGCTGATTGCTCCATTATTCACAAATGTGCTGAGCTCTAACCGATATCCACTTTTAACAATTTGTCAGGGCTCAAATGGGGGAAAGAAGCCAAGAGAAACACAGCAAAAAGCTAACAGGAAGACCGTTTGAACAGGTAAACACAATTCCGTGTTTCTTTAGAAAAGCACATGACAATTTGCACATAGGACGAAGGCTAAGAAACACCAATCAATATGCAAAGACATTTTCACCTCTGCCTGAGCATTAAAAAGGCCACTGTCAAACGCTGGACATGGCATCAGTGGTAGAGTAACACTTGTATAGTGGACACTTTGGGTTGGGTTGCACCTGCTAAAAGGTACTATGAGCATGATGGAAAAGGGCAATATCATGAAAGAGAAAACAAATAAATAAAGAAGCAGAGACAGTATGATAAATCAGGTCCTCTCTTGGAATATTTCAGAAATGAAGAGACTTCAAATACCACACATCCCAAACCAGGTCTCGTGGCACCATTCACAATATCAAAGAGATCTAAATAAAGATAGCATACCTCAACGAAGGAATGGGTAAAGAGATGTGATATAGGTCTAGAATAAATTTTAAACCAAGCATTGACATCTGAAAGAGACTTTCTTCAGTTATAGAGATAAATCCAGTAATCATTCCATTTAGTGAAGGAAGGTCGATACAATACACATTCTGGGATGTAAGAGAGAGGCAGAAATAAAAAATCCCTAGCAATGTGCATCCACACAGTGTGAGATGGACATCTAACCTGAGAAGAAACTTGTGGTTGGCAAAGTACCCTGGTGTATAGGAGGGAAGAATCTGAAATTTGGAATTTGGTTCCTCCCACAGATACACATATAGTAGAGACTCTAAGTAAACCTACTTCAGCAAGAGTGGTAGATGAAACACACTCTAATAACATGTAGGTGAAAACAATCACAGACGAATACAAAAACTAGTCTCAGTGCCACAGAACAAGAATCTGGACATGGAAAAGAAAGGCATCCTTGACAATCAACTTAAATAAAATAAGATTTTTTTTTTTTATTTAAAATAAAGTCCCAGTGTGAGCAGTCATCAGGGTTTGTGGCATCATCTGGATCCTTCTACTTGAATGTACAACTAGGACTGACTAAAACTCTCAGGCAGTGCAGGCCATCCTATAGGAGGACAGAATAAATAACTCTTCCAGCCAGAGGATTTTCTCAGCAATCACAGCACTAAAATAATTGCTGAAAGACATTTGAGATTCACAATACTGCTAGACTCAACCTGACACCTACCTTTGAACACGTCAGGTGTCACACACACAAATTTAGATAAGTAAACACCCACATACAAAGCAAAACTTGAACACTCTCAGGAAGAAATCATTAGCAGGTAAATACAATTAAAATGCTTTCAAAAATTAAAAAGCCCATGAATATTCCTCAACAGGGCTTCTTATGAGAGATACAAAATCTAAACTGTCATGAGACATCAACTCTGAGCAGTGGATCAGGCCACCATGGGAAACAGTCCAGACGAGAAAGGATAGGTTAACATTAGTTAGAGGGTCTTTTTTATAATAATGTGGGCATATCAGTGGGAGGAATCCAGATTAAGAATCACTGTCATGTCCTTTATAAGAGAAAGACAGAAAGGTTGACATGGCCTGTTCTCTCCTAGAAAACTTCCAAAATGCATGGATTTTGAAAACTGCATGCAAGAGAGGATGCACTCAGCAGCATTACAATATCCAGTGTTGAAAGTGAAGAATGTACTCAGGGATGGAGAGTTGAATGTGATATCAAAGAATGTGATATAGGTTCATGATGAAATAAGACTCAGACATTGAAACAGGAAATTGTCATTGTTAGAGGAAGAGATAAATGGGGTGATAATCTGAGTCACTGAAGAAGGACAGATTAGACACAGGCCATAGAAATTACCTTTCACATGGAAATGACAGTATTGCCGGCAGTGAGTGCCCTAAGCAAGGCAAAATGGACACTCAGTGCTGAAAAGCCCCTGATGCTTAGCAAAGGGCATGGCTGATAGAAAGGCTTACACTGGAAGGCTGACATTCACAGCTTCCCACAAATACCTGTCAAATACACAATCCATAGCAACAGACATAGCAAGAGTGAAGTATTATACCCTTTCTGAAAGAAGGTCAGAGGAAATAAACACTGCCTAATGCCTCTATATATCTGTGTAAGGAAGCAAGAATCAGTACAGATTCAACAAAGGTAGATCAGCTTTGTCAAACAGGAAATACAATAAAACTGAGAAGAAAGGAGACACAAGCTCCAGGTGTTGGTGACTGACAGGGAAGCAGGGCATGCTACAGTCCATGGGGTCCCAAAGAATTGGACGCGACTGAACAACTGAACTGAAGTGACTGACATATACATATAAAATCCTAATACAGATTCAAAATGGATGTCCTATCACAAGAGTGGTGTACAACACAGATTTTAATAATATATATGGGAAAATAGCCACAGAGGAATACCTCTATGTATGGTTAAAAGGATACAAGAGTATGTACATCTACAACAATAAGGCAATTTGAGTAAACATGCATGGACTGAGAGATGATCATACAAAGTCAAGGGAAGCACACAGAGAAAGACAAATACTAAACGATATCACTGAAATGTGAAATCTAAGATATAATATAAATGAATACATATGTGAATCAGAAACACACTCATGTACACAGAGAACAGACTTGTGGTTTCCAAGGCTGAGAGAATTGGGGGAGCAATGAGTAAAACTGGAGTTAAGAGCTATAAACTAGAATCTACAGACTAGATTGACAAGTTCCTACTATAGAGTACAGAGAAATATATTCAATATACTATTATTAATAATAAAGGAACAAATATATATGGGAGTTCCATGGTAGTCCATCAGTTAAGAGTCCACACTTCCCCTACAGTGGACGCAGGTTGAAATCCTGGTCATAGATCTAATCTCTCATGTTGAACAATGTAGCCAAAAACAAACAAACAAAAATGGTTAAATAAAATAATGTGTACATATATACATAGACATATACATACACTGTGTATATATACACATATATGTGCACAACTGAATCACCTTGCTGGAAAGCAGACATTCACACAATATTGTAAATCAACTATAATTCAGGTAAAAAGTAAGATGACTGGGAAAAGAAAAGATTTCTCTATTTCATTGTATCTAAAGTTAATATCCAAAGAAAATTTATGTAAACAAATACAGTTCACTACTTAATGGCAGGCTTGCTGAAATACTTAAGGAGACACACACTGATTTCCGCAATTTACCACAAAAGGCAACAAGGAAAAAAGATGGACTGTTGATTTGAAGGAAGGATGGACAAATGGATAGATAGTTGACAAACCCTATATATACTGTCTACAAGAGACCCACCTCAAACCAAGGGACACATATGGAGTGAAAGTGAAGGGCTGAATAAAAGGTGTTTCATGAAATAGAGACCAAAAGAAAGCAGGAATAATAATATTCATATCAAATAAAATAGAATGAAATAAAGACCCTGACATGAGAAAATGAAGCCCACTACATAATGATCAAAGAAGCAATCCAACAGGAATATATAACAATTACAAATATACATGCACTCAACATAGTTCAGTTCAGTTCAGTCACTCAGTTGTGTCTGACTCTTTGCGACCTCATGAATGGCAGCACATGAGGCCTCGCTGTTCATCACCATGTCTTAGAGTTCACTCAGACTCACATCCATCGAGTCCATGATGCCATCCAGCCATCTCATCCTCTGTCATCCCCTTCTCCTCCTGCCCCCAATCCCTCCCAGCATTAGATTCTTTTCCAATGAGTCAGCTCTTTGCATGAGGTGGCCAAAGTACTGAAGTTTCAGCTTTAGCATCATTCCTCCCAAAGAAATCTCAAGGCTGATCTCCTTCTCCTTCAGAATGGACTGGTGGATCTCCTTGTAGTCCAAGGGACTCTGAAGAGTCTTCTCCAACACCACAGTTTAAAAGCATCAGTTCTTCAGTGCTCAGCCTTCTTCACAGTCCAACTCTCACATCCATACATGACTGGATGGCTGCAAGAGCTGGGCCAGTGCACTAAGCATGGCCAAGAGGAGCTACCCCACGTCCGAGGTCTTAGGCGACAGGGAGGAGGCACCCCATGTCCAAGATCAGGGGTGATCAGGGGAGACACCCCGTGTCTGTGTCTAAGGTCAGGGGTGGCCGGAAGAGACACCCCGCATCCGTGTCTGAGGTCAGGGGCGGCCAGAAGAAGCCACCTCACGCTCGAGGCCAGGTGCAGTGACGCTGAGAGACACCGTGAGCCCAAGGCCAGGGGTGGTAACCCTGAGAAGCCACACTGAGCTCGAGCCTGAGGCCAAGGGAGGCAGCTGAAAGAAGCCACCCACGCCTAAGGCCAGGGCTGGCAGCCAGGAGGATCAGCTCACGGAGCGGTGGTTGCTCAGAAGGAGGAGTGCCTAGAGGAGCTATCCCACATTGAAGCTCAGGAAATTGACGGTAAGGAGATACCTCTCATTCAAGGAAAGAAACAGCAGCTGTGCTTTGCTGGAGCAGCTGTGAAAAGATACCCCACGCTCAAGGTAAGAGAAACCCAAGTAAGATGGTAGATGTTACAAGAGGGCATCAGAGGGCAGACACACTGAAAACATACTCACAGAAAACTAGTCAATCCTAATTACACTAGGACTACAGCCTTGTCTAACTCAGTGAAACCAAGTCATGCCTGCGCGGGAACCCAAGACAGGTGGATCATGGAGGAGAAGTCTGACAGAACATGGTCCACTGGAGAAGAGAATGGCAAGCCAATTCAGTATTCTTGCCTTGAGAACCCCATTAACAGCGTGAAAAGGCAAAATGATAGCATAATGAAAGAACTCCCTAGGTCAGTAGGTGCCCATACACTACTGGAGATCAGTGAAGAAATAACTCTAGAAAGAATAAAGGGATGGACCCAAAGCAAAAGCAATACCCAGTTGTGCATGTGACTGGTGATACAAGCAAGATCCGCTGCGGTAAAGAGTAATATTGCATAGGAACCTGGAATGTCATGTCCATGAATCAAGGCTGAAGGGTTAATGCGAACACTATGGGGAAGGCGGAGATATGCATGCAAGAGGGTCTCTCCGCTCAAGGCTGAACATGCTGGCAAGTGAGGCATTCTGCCAAGGAGTCTGGACACAGCCTTGTGTTTAATGGTCCATTGTTAATGAGGGAGCATCCCTTTCTTTTTATAAAAAGAAAAAAGAAGACTTTAGATAGACTTGCAGTAAACAGAAGTTTCACTCCCCTTGCTGCATGATAATATGTATGCACCTGTGTTATGCTGAAAAGGCTTATTCATAAGGTCTGGAATGCTTTCTAGGAAATATATAATAATAAACCACCATTACTGGGTACAGAGTTTTTCCCCTCTGGCCAGAGTGTGTGTTTTTCCATGTCTCGTTTGTCTTGTGTCTTATATGTCATTTCTCTTGTAATCTCCAGTAATCAACAACTGGGGCCCAACGTGGGGCTCGAGCAAAACCAAAAGGGTGAGTAATCCCAGGGGGATTTTAAAATCCATAGCAGGGAAACTTTCAAAAATATCATGGAGAATTCCTCACCCTGGCAGGCAGGGAATCATCATCATTACAGCACAATACATGGAGTTAGTCCAAGGACTTCTCCACTCCATAGGCATTAAGGCTTCGACTTGTCAATTGAGTGAGCTCTTTCGCTTGGTGGAGAAATATTGTCACTGGTTTAATTCTCAAACAAAGTTACAGTTAAATTTGAAGAAATGGAAAATAATTCAAAAGGAATTTAAAAAGCAACATCAGAAGGGTAATGTGATCCCTTTGAAGTTATGGACTTTGTGTAATGATATAACACAGGCTTTGACCTTGCTTTCTATTGATAGTGAAACTAAATCTAATGCTTCACAGAGGGGAGAAGTAATTTATGAAGATATGTCAGACGTTGGTGGGACTTCTGCATTGCCTGAAGACAAGGATAAAAATAAACCTCCTCCTGTAAATGATAAAACATCTGATAGTTCAAAATCAGATTCGGAGGCTTCTGTTCAGTCAGAGGAGGGCAAAGAGATTAAAGAAATGACTCATTTATTCCAGGAGTGGTGAAAATCCCATAAGGAAGAGCAAAATCCAGAGACAAGAAGATGACAATGTGATAAACGTTCAATACACTCCTTTAAAATATAAATTTTTAAAAGATCTTAAAGCTCCAGTGGCACAGTACGGTTCTCAATCTCCCTTTGTTTTGGCTATGCTGGAGTCATTGGGGAAAATGCAGATTAATCATTCCCTTAGATTGGGAATCTATTGCCCAAGCTGTCTTGGAGGGTTCTCAATGGTTGCAACTTCATGGCTGGTGGAAAGAAGAAGCTAGAAAACAGGCTCAGAACAATTAAGGACAGAATCCCCCTGGTCCTCTTGAGGACAAACTATTAGGAGAGGGCCAATATTGGGCTTTAAGAGAACAAGCTCAGTACTCTGATCAGGACTTACAACAAGTCTGCCAGGTTTTTTTTGTTTGTTTGTTTTTTAAAAGCTTGGTGCTGTGTGGTGCCTACTGGCCATGCCCAGTCCTCCTTTGTTAAAACACTGCAAGGCCCCAATGAGCCACATACTGATTTTCCAGCAAGGCTGAGGGTAGCTGTGAAACAAGCTGTAGGGAGAGATGAGATTTCAGATATTATTACAAACTTTAGCATTTGAAAATGCAAATTCTGAATGCAAGCATTTACTGAGACCATTAAAAGGACAGGGTGCATCTATAACTAAATATATCAGAGCCTGCTTGGGAGTAGCAGGGACAGTGCATCAGGCTAATGTTTTTGCTATAGCCTTAGCCAAGGCTATGAAACCACATATAAAAGTGTTGGAAATTAAAAGCTGATCAAGGTGCTATTTCTAAAGTCAGATTCCTTGCTGGGAAAAATAAGACTCCTGCTGGACCTTGCCATCAGTGCAGAAAGGGGTTTCATTGGACTAATGAATGCAGATCTAAAACAGACAAAATTAGCAACCCCATACCGGGAAATTATCCTGCGGGCCTAAGTTCTTGGGGCCCAGGAACAATACCGAGGACTTTTCTTCCTTGCCCTCCTCCTGTCCCATGTGCCCCAACCCTATTCTCTCCCAACAACCGTTACGAGTTGATGCCCCATTAAAAGGTCCTCAGATGATGATTTTGGATTTGCGGTCTGCTACTTCAGGTAGTGCTGCTACTAGCTGAAAATGTTCTTTGGTCACCAGGGGGAGGCATTTACAAATTAAAAACAAATGTATTTGAACCACTGCCTAAAGATACTTTTGGCTTGATATTAGGCT
This sequence comes from Madoqua kirkii, assembly GCA_006408675.1. NCBI lineage: Eukaryota > Metazoa > Chordata > Mammalia > Artiodactyla > Bovidae > Madoqua > Madoqua kirkii. The sequence continues at coordinate 21,832 of SJYC01074383.1, forward strand.
GTAGCAGTGTGGCTTTGAGAGGTCTAACCATAATTCCTGGAGTAATAGACTCTGACTATGTTGGGGGAATTTTAATTATGGTTTCTACTTCTACCACACTTTTATTGTTAGCTGGGGAACATATTGCTCAAATACTTCTCCTACCTTATCATTCCTTCTTGGCTCTTCCTAATGGACAAACAGGAGAATTTGGAAATACTGGGTGACATCTATTTTGGGAAATGCCTACCAAAGATTCTTGCCCTGTTCTTTCCTTGATTATACAAGAAAACAACTTTGAAGGACTAGTAGACACAGGGACCGATGTTTCAGTCATTTTTCCTCAACAATGGCCCCAAGATTAAAAAAAAAAAGAAAAAAGCCCTCTAATGCTGATGGGGCTGGGCTCCATTACAGATGTCTAAAAGTGTGCCCATCCCTTACAGTGCCAATTTCATAACGGAAGATCAGTGTTTGTTACCTTTTATATTGTAAACACAGCTATTAATATATGGGGAAGAGACCTTCTCTCTCTTTTGGGGACTTCTTTAACCATTCCATCCGAAAACTAATAGCCACTGCTCAAATTCCTCGAGCACTCCCATTAAAATGGATAACTAATACTCCAAAATGGGTTGAGCAGTGGCCATTACCACAAATAAAGCTCCAGGCATTAGAACAATTAGTACAAAAACAACTCCAACTTGGTCATATAGAGCCTTCTACTTCCCCTTGCAATTCTCCTGTTTTTTGTTATGAAAAAGAAATCTGGAAAACGGAGAATGTTAACTGATTTAAGAGAAGTTAATAAATGCATTGAACCTATGGGAGCATTACAATTGGGACTCCCCTCTCCAGCTCTTATTCCTCAGAATTGATCCTTAATGGTGCTAGATCTTAGAGACTGTTTTGTTTGTTTGTTTGTTTGTTTGTTTTACCATTCCGTTACAATTACAAGATAGAGATAAATTTGCTTTCACAGTTCCTGTTCTTAATCATGCTCAGCCTGTTAAGCATTATCAGTGGACAATCCTACCACAGGGAATGACAAATAGTCCTACCTTATGCCAAGAATTTATATTTTGCTCTCTACGATCTCTCCGTCGAGAATACCCCAATTATATTCTATATCATTATATGGATGATCTCCTATTAGGAGCTCCTAGTATTGCTGAACGTGATGAATTCCTCTTAAAAGTACAGGAGTCTTTAAGACTATACAATTTGCAAATAGCCCTGGAAAAAATTTAAAAGGACCTTTCTATTTCGTATTTAGGGACAAGATTGGAACAACATAGAATAAGGCCCCCAAAATTGCAAATTAGAAGAGACCATTTCAAAACCTTAAATGACTTTCAAAAGTTATTGGGAGATATTAATTGGCTACGCGCAGTACTTGAAATTCCTACTTATCAATTACGACATTTGTTTTCTACTTTAGAGGAAGATACAGCTCTGGATAGCCCCCGGACCTTAACCCCATTGGCTTCACAGGAACTTCAATTTGTTGAGCAACAGCTAAATGAAGGCTTTCTGACTTACTTAAGTACATCTCAACCTATTTGGTTTATAATATTTCATACCCCTTATTGTCCATCTGGTGTAATTGCTCAAGAAAGAGGATTAATAGAATTATTTATTTATTTATTTATTTATTACCTAACAGTTTTTCTAAAAAATTGACTACATATATGGATAAATTAGCCTTCCTTATACAGAAAGGTCGCCATCGTACTTTACAATTATCAGGATGTGAACCCTATCAGATTGTTACTCAGTTAACCACTGCTCAAATATCTTGATGTTTACAATTTAATGAAAACTGACAAATGTCTCTTGCCTCATATCCTGGTTCGTTTTCTAATCATTATCCGTCATCTAAATTAATTGATTTTCTCCGGACTAACGCTATGATGTCTCAATCCCCAATTTCAGATGTTCTCGTTTAGGGACCCACTATTTTTACTGATGCAAATAAAAATACTGCTGGATATTGGACCCCGGAAAGTTCCAAGGTTCTTCCCCACTCATTTTCTTCTGTATAGCCCTCTAAATTGTGGGCTATTTATTTAGTGTTACAAGATTTTCCTCAACTTCCTATTAACATTGTTTTAGATTCTTGATATGCTGTTCTCTCTTGCTTACAGTTTCCCCATGTCTCCCTTTCAATGACCCTTAAAACAGCTATTGATAAATTGTTTTACCAAGTACAACAATTGCTCTTGCAACGTTCAGAGCTAATTTTCTTTACTCGCATCCGTGCACATTCTGCTCTTCCTGGACTCTTATCATTCGGAAATGCCTTACTTTATCCTATAGAAGCAGCAAAACAAGAACATCTCTTACAGCATACCAACTCCAAAGGGTTACAAAAATCTCATGCTATTACTCAAAAACAAGCTCAAAATATTGTTCATTCTTGTTCCATATGTGCACCCTTTACTTTGCCACTTACCCCACCAGGCGTCAACGTAAGAGGACTACAAGCAAATCAGAAATGACAAATAGATGTAATTTACATTTCTTCTTTTGGACAACAAAAATGTGCACATCATACTATAAACACTTGCACACATTTTCAGTGGGCCACTACATTACATTCTAAAAAGGCTGATGCTATTACTACTCATTTTTTATCTTATTTTGCAGTTATGGGATTACCAATTAAATTAAACACTGATAATGCACCTGCCTACCAATCAGCAAAATTATCTCAGTACTATATAACTCACACTTTTGATATTCTTTACAATAGTCTAGGGCAAGCTATCATTGAAAGAGCTAATTGTACCTTGCATGATTAACTTGAAAAAATGAAAAAAGGGGAACAGGAGAGATTTATGAAACCTAAAGACATTCTAAATAAAATATTACTTACCCTAAATTTTTTGAATGTTTTGAGCAGGGGAAATCTATCAGCAGCAGAGTTGCATTTTCAAGGAAAAAAAAAGGATAAGAAGATCTTGAATATGCCTATTTGTTATAAAGATAAAGAGAAAGGTTGGATCCCAGTATCATTAATATATTTGGAACAAGGGTATGCTTTCATTTAGGTTAATAATTTCAGGTTTTGGACTCCAGAGAGATTGATTAAAATCAACAATGGCTGATTCCTTGGTTCAAAAATTTGAGGAGCTTACTATACAGAGAAGCTCTACTTTCTGTATGAGGGAAGCAACACCTCCTACGTGGGGTC
>SJYC01074384.1:0-12336 GCA_006408675.1 Madoqua kirkii
AGGGACCCACTATTTTTACTGATGCAAATAAAAATACTGCTGGATATTGGACCCCGGAAAGTTCCAAGGTTCTTCCCCACTCATTTTCTTCTGTATAGCCCTCTAAATTGTGGGCTATTTATTTAGTGTTACAAGATTTTCCTCAACTTCCTATTAACATTGTTTTAGATTCTTGATATGCTGTTCTCTCTTGCTTACAGTTTCCCCATGTCTCCCTTTCAATGACCCTTAAAACAGCTATTGATAAATTGTTTTACCAAGTACAACAATTGCTCTTGCAACGTTCAGAGCTAATTTTCTTTACTCGCATCCGTGCACATTCTGCTCTTCCTGGACTCTTATCATTCGGAAATGCCTTACTTTATCCTATAGAAGCAGCAAAACAAGAACATCTCTTACAGCATACCAACTCCAAAGGGTTACAAAAATCTCATGCTATTACTCAAAAACAAGCTCAAAATATTGTTCATTCTTGTTCCATATGTGCACCCTTTACTTTGCCACTTACCCCACCAGGCGTCAACGTAAGAGGACTACAAGCAAATCAGAAATGACAAATAGATGTAATTTACATTTCTTCTTTTGGACAACAAAAATGTGCACATCATACTATAAACACTTGCACACATTTTCAGTGGGCCACTACATTACATTCTAAAAAGGCTGATGCTATTACTACTCATTTTTTATCTTATTTTGCAGTTATGGGATTACCAATTAAATTAAACACTGATAATGCACCTGCCTACCAATCAGCAAAATTATCTCAGTACTATATAACTCACACTTTTGATATTCTTTACAATAGTCTAGGGCAAGCTATCATTGAAAGAGCTAATTGTACCTTGCATGATTAACTTGAAAAAATGAAAAAAGGGGAACAGGAGAGATTTATGAAACCTAAAGACATTCTAAATAAAATATTACTTACCCTAAATTTTTTGAATGTTTTGAGCAGGGGAAATCTATCAGCAGCAGAGTTGCATTTTCAAGGAAAAAAAGAGGATAAGAAGATCTTGAATACGCCTATTTGCTATAAAGATAAAGAGAAAGGTTGAATCCCAGCATCATTAATATATTTGGGACTAGAGTATGCTTTCATTTCTGTTAATAATTACAGGTTTTGGACCCCAGTGAGATTGGTTAAAATCAACAATGGCTGATTCCTTGGTTCAAAAATTTGAGGAGCTTACTATACAGAGAAGCTTTACTTTCTGTATGAGGGAAGCAACACCTCCTACGTGGGGTCAAATGAATAAGTAGGCCCCAGAAGCAGAGGAGACATTAATGAAATCAGGGCAAACTCTGAATCCTACCAAACTTTTGCTTGCCATGATGGTTGTGGTGACATGTCAGGTAATTGGTATATCGGCAAGTAATCATACATATTGGGTATATATACCTAATCCTCCATTAGTAAAAGCAGTTTCCTGGGGGGAACCAGAAGTGCAGGTATGCACTAATGAGACTGCCTTCTTTCCCCCACCAGCTTGCCGGGGAATAGAACAACTACCTCACCATAAAGAACAATATAATATTAATAAATTGACCACTGCAGTAGAAGGTATCCCTTTATGCATAGAAAGACACCTCTTTTGTCTGTCCACCAAGAAATAGTCTCATCATTCCTATTATAAAACCGGGGGGTAAAGTATAATAACTTCCATTTTGCTACTTTTACTGTGCTTGTTTCCACCAGGGAATTTGATGCCTCAACAGAATAGTTAGCCACTCATAATGGAAAACCCATGTCGCTATGTTCTGTTGACTTTTTTGCTCCTTCTCTAGAATCTTTGGAATGCGAATGTTGCCGAGGTCATCGACCCTTTAAAGTCATGAATTATTTGAGGTCTATCATTGTAGATTGGAGTCCAGATCATGGGCAATTCTTAGAAAAATGGTCAAATTAATCTCTCAGGTGATGTCGTGCAAATGGCACTTTTATGGGCTATGGTAATGAAACAGTTAAATGGCAGCAATTTGCACTTGTCCCTCCTCAATTACAATTGCAAGGATATCCAAACATTCAAGGACATATTTGGAAACTATGGGCAGTTTCTGGTAATCTCACTGTCTGATCAGAAAACTATAGTTTGGATAGTAATGACTCTTCAGGTCCATTCCATATTAAGTTACATGCTAATAAATCTTATTCTGCAATGTGTAAAATATCCTTTTGCATTGTTATATGAAAATTGGATTTGGAATAATACTGTGGGGTCTGTGTCATGTGATTATTGTAACCTAACTCAATGTGTAAATCAGTCTTGGTAAAAAGAATTTAAAACATGAGCCTATAATTCCAATTTCTCATTAGTAATTGTTAAGACTCGGACAAAAGTATAGTTGCCTATAAATCTGACTAGGCCATGGTCAGATTCTTTGGTTATTTCTCATCTAATAGCTGCTGTGCAGACCTTGCTACACCAATCTCGGTGTATGCTTGGTTTGGTCATTACTTCAATTCTAGCAGTGGCGTCAGTAACTGCAACAGCAGCAGTAGCAGGCCTTGCATTACACCAAAGAATTCAAACAGCTTATTTTGTTCAGGACTGGCAAAAAGACTCTCATATGTTATGGCAACAACAGCGAGATTTGGATGCACAACTTGCTACCGATGTGCTCAATCTTCAACACACTCTTTTCTGGGTTGGAGATCAATTAGCTGTTTTATCTACACAAAGTATGTTAAAAGGTGATTGGAATTCTTCTCAATTTTGTAAAACTCATTTAACATGAGTGAGAACTGGGAAAAGTAAAAAGATCTTTGACTTGACATCAAAATCTCAATATGGAAATGATGGACCTGGAATGACAAATTTTGTCTACTTTTAGCAAGACTTTGCCTGACATTGAAGGATTTGATTTGTTGAAAAGTCTTCAAAAAGGATCGAATAACTTAAATTCATTAGGTCATGTATCCACGCTAACTAGGACTACCTTTGGAAACACTGTGTTTATATTACTTTTATGTTGTGTTGCTATTCTAGTCTTCCAACGACGGTGCAAAGGGAAACAACTAAAATGCGAAGCAGAGAAGATCCAGACCATGCTGCAATTTGTTAAAGCGAACTGAGACATATACATAAAATGAGTTCTAGATGTCCATCATCTAGAAAGATTCTGCCTAGCCCCTAAGAGGCGGCTGGATAGCCCCTCAGAGGAGGGCAACCTAAGACAGGCACAGCTGCGAGAGGGGCTGGTGAGGCTGGAGGTTGGCTGCCTACAGATTTACACCTTGTTTTACAAAATATCAATATAAATGTCTCGAGGGCTTAAATAAAATAAATAACAGGGAGATGAAGGGTTAATGTGGACACTATGGGGAAAGCGGAGATGTGCATGCAAGCAGGTCTCTCTGCTCAAGGCTGAACATGCTGGCAAGCGAGGCATTCTGCCAAGAAGTCTGGACACAGCCTTGAGTTTAATGGTCCATTGTTATTGAGGGAGCATCCCTTTCTTTTTATAAAAAGAAAAAAAGAAGACTTTAGATAGACTTTGCAGTAAAGAGAAGTTTCAATCCCCTTGCTACATGATAATATGTATGCACCTGTGTTATGCTGAAAAGGCTTATTCATAAGGTCTGGAATGCTTTCTGGGAAATATATAATAATAAACTGCCATTATTGGGCACAGAGTTTTTCCCCTCTGACCAGAGTGTGTATTTTTCCTTGTTTCATTCGTCTTGCGTCTTATATTTCATTTTGCTTGTAATCTCCAATAATTAATACAAGGCAAATTGGAAGTGGTCAAACAAGAAATGACAAGGGTGCATTGACATTCTAGGAATCAGCGAACTAAAATGGACTGGAACGGGTGAATTTAATGCAGATGACCACTATACCTACTACTGCGGCCAGGAATCGCTCAGAAGAAATGGAGTAGCCATCATGGTCACCAAAAGAGTCTGAAATGCAGTACTTGGATGCAATCTCAAAAATGACAGAATTATCTCTGTTCATTTCCAAGGCAAAACATTCAATATCAGTTATCCTAGTCTATGCCCCAACCAGTAACACTGAAGAAGCCAAAGTTGAAAGGTTTTATGAAGACCTACAAGACCTTAGAACTAACACCCAAAAAGATGTCCGTTTCATTATAAGGGACTGTAATGCTAAAGTAGGAAGTCAAGAAACACCTGGAGTAACAGGCAAATTTGGCCCTGAAATGCAGAATGAAGCAGGGCAAAGACTAAGAGAGTTTTGCTAAGAAAAATGCACTGGTCATAGTAAACACCCTCTTCCAATAACACAAGACAAAACTCTACACATGGACAACACCAGATGGTCAACACCGAAATCAGATTTATTAAATTCTATGCAGCCAACGCCAGAGAAACTCTATACAATCAATAAAAACAAGACCAGGAGCAGACTGTGGTTCAGATCATAAACTCCTTATTGCCAAATTCATACTGAAACTGAAGAAAGTAGGGAAAACCGCTAGACCATTCAGGTATGACCTAAATCAAATCCCTTATGATTATACAGTGAAAGTGAGAAATAGAATTAAGGGTCTATATCTGATAGAGTGCCTGAGGAACTAAGGAATGAGGTTTGTGGCATTGTATGGGAGACAGGGATCAAGACCATCTCCATGGAAAAGAAATGCAAAAAAAGCAAAATGGCTGTCCGGGGAGGCCTTACCAATACCTGCGAAAAGAAGAGAGGTTAAAAGCAAAGGAGAAAAGGAAATATATAAGCATCTGAATTCAGAGTTCCAAAGAATTGCAAGAAGAGATAAGAAAGACTTCTTCAGCAATCAGTGCAAATAAATAGAGAAAAAGAACAGAATGGGAAAGACTAGAGATCACTTTAAGAAAATTAGAGATATCAAGGGAACATTTGAAGCAAGGATGGGCTTGAAAAGGGGACAAAAATGGTCTGGACCTAACAGAAGCAGAAGATATTAAGAAGAGGTGGCAAGAATACATTGAAGAACTGTACAAAAGAGATCTTCATGACCCAGATAATTATGGTGATGTGATCACTCATCTAGAGCCAGATATCTTGGAATGTGAAGTCAAGTGGGCCTTAAAGCATCACTACGAACAAAGCTAAAGGAGGTGATGGAATTTCAATTGAGCTGTTTCAAATCCTGAAAGATGATACTGTGAAAGTGCTGCACTCAATATTCCAGCAAATATGGAAAACTCAGCAGTGGCCACAGGACTGGAAAAAATCAATTTTCATTCCAATTACAAAGAAAGGCAATACCAAAGAATGCTCAAACTACTGCACAATTGCACTGCTCTCACATGCTAGTAAAGTAATGCTCAAAATTCTCCAAGCAAGGCTTTAGCAATATGTGAACCGTGAAATTCCTGATTTTCAAGCTGGTTTTAGAAGAAGCATTGGAATCAAATATCAAATTGCCAACATCCGCTGGATCATGGAAAAAGCAAGAGAGTTCCAGAAAAACATCTATTTCTGCTTTATTGACCATGCCAAAAACTTTGACTGTGTGGATCACAATAAACTTTGGAAAATTCTGAAAGAGATTGGGATACCAGAAAATTGACCTTCCTCTTGAATATTCCGTATGCAGGTTAGGAAGCAACAGTTAGAACTGGACATGGAACAACAGACTTGTTCCAAATAGGAAAAGGATTATACCACGGCTATATATTGTCACCCTGCTTATTTAACTTCTAGGCAGAGTACATCATGAGAAACACTGGACTGGGTGAAACACAAGCTGGAATCAAGATTGCTGGGAGAAATATCAATAATCTCAGATATGCAGATTACATCACCCTTATGGCAGAAAGTGAAGAGGAGCTAAAGGGCCTCTTGATGAAAGTGAAAGAGGAGAGTGAAAAAGTTGGCTTGAAGCTCAACATTCTGAAAACGAACATCATGGCATCTGGTTCCATCACTTCATGGGAAATAGATGGGGAACCAGTGGAAACAGTGTCAGACTTTATCTTTCTGAACTCCAAAGTGACTGCAGATGGTGACTGAAGCCATGAAATTAAAAGACGCTTACTTCTTGGAAGAGAAGTTATGACCAACCTAGAGCATATTCAAAAGCAGAGATATTACTTTGCTGACTAATATCCGTCTAGTCAGGGCACTTAACATTGGAGCATCTCAATACATATAGCAACTGCTAACAAGTTTGAAAGGAGAAATTATCAGTAATACAATAAAAGTGATATGCTTTAATATCCCACTCACACATATGGATAGATCAACCAAGCAGAAAATTAGCAAGGAAACACAAACTTTAAATGATACAACGGTCCAGTTAGATCCAATCAATATATACAGGACGCTTTACTCCAAAATAATGAATTTCACCTTTTTCTCAAGTGCATATGGAAAATTCTCCAGGATAGATCACATCCTGGGCCATACATTTAGCCTTGGTAATTTTTTTTTTAATTTAAGAGAAATAATTTCAAGCATCTTTCCTGATCACAATGCGGAAAGGTTCGATGTCAAATACAGGGAAAAAAATGAACATATGGAGGCTAAACAGCACACTTCTGTATAAACAACAAATAACAGAAGAAATCAGAAAAGAAATCAAAGTATACAGAGACAAATGAAAATGAAAACACGACAATCCAAAACCTATGGGATTCAGAAAAGCAGTGCAAAGGACAAGTTTCATAAATATAAGTTTACCTCAAGAAACAAGAGAAACAAAGTAATGACTTAACTTTACATGGAAATCAATAAGAAAAAGAAGAAATTAAGAACCATGGAGTTAGCAGAAGGAAATAAATCATAACAATTAGGGCAGAAAAAAATGAAGAAAAGAAAAGGAGACTATAGCAAAGATCAGCAAAAGTAAAAGCTAATTCTTTGAGAAGATAAAATAAAATAAACAGATGATTAGCCAGACTCATCAAGGACCAAAAGAGAGAAACCAAATCAACAAAATTAGAAATGAAAATGGAGAAATCACAACAGACAACACAGAAATACAAAGGATCATTAGAGACTACTATCAGCAACTATATAATAGTCAAATATACAATGTGGAAGAAATGGACAAAACATAGAAAAGTATAACCTTCCAAAACTGAGCCATGAGAAAGTGGACCCATCAATAGCATGGAAAGCAAAACTGTTATAAAAAAAAATCTCGCAACAAATAAAAAATAAGCTCAGGACCAGAAGACTTATTCACCATCATGGCTAACCTAGCCACCAGGGGAAAATAAGGAAGGGAGCACAGAATGACATTGGTTTGGGGAAGAGGGTGAAGGTGGATGGGAACAATGGCTTCAGGAGAAGGGATGTGGGCAGAGAAGGGGTACGTGCCAGTCAAGGACAGGGGTAGGTGTCTAATGGGGTGGTGTCAATGGGCAAGAAGACATTGGGTGGGTTCATCTCACCTTGACACTTCTTTTGGCCCTCAGTTGACAGGAGGTCTTCATCTTTTCCTCCTGAGTATCCAGAGTCAGCTTTGCCATAACTACTCTAGAGCCTTTAGGCTTCCAAGTCACCTTAGTTATTTACAAGACTTGCAGTGGTCTGCTCCAGAGACCTTGAGCACCACTATGTGTACCCCTTCACAGGAGGCCACACTCATACTTTATAAGGTCAGCAATTTACTTCCTCAGCCAATGGTGGCCTTAGATTGGCCTTTCTAAGGCCCATTCTATCACCTCTATTGGAGTATGGGAAGTAACTCAGAAGATTTGATGGGAGAAGCAACAAATTTTTAATGGCCCTTAGTTCACATCAGTCGCTCAGTCGTGTTTAACTCTGCGACCTTATGAATCGCAGTAAGCCAGGCCTCCCTGTCCATCACCAACTCCCGTATTTCACTCAGACTCATGTCCATCCCGTCAGTGATGCCATCCAGTCATCTCATCCTCAGTCATCCCCTTCTCCTTCTGCCCACAGTCTCTTCCAGCATCAGAGTCTTTTTCAGTGAGTCATCTCTTCTCATGAGGTGGCCAAATTACTGGAGTTTCAACTTTAGCATCATTCCTTTCAAAGAAATCCCAGGGCTGATCTTCAGAATGGACTGGTTGGATCTCCTTGTAGTCCAAGGGACTCTCAAGAGTCTTCTCCAACACCACAATTCAAAAGCATCAATTCTTCGGTGCTCGGCCTTTTTCACAGTCCAACTCTCACATCCATACATGACCACAGGAAAAACTGTAGCCTTGACCAGAAGGACCATAGCCGCCAAAGTAATGCCTCTGCTTTTGAATATGCCCTCTAGGTTGGTCATACTTTTCTTCAAAGGAGTAAATGTCTTAATTTCATGGCTGGAGTAACCACCTGCAGTGATTTCAGAGCACCCTCTCCCCCTCAAAAAAAAATAATAATGTATGACACTGTTTCCACTGTTTCCCCATCTATTTCCCATGAAGTGATGGGACCAGATGCCATGATCTTCGTTTTCTGAATGTTGAGCTTTAACTCAACTTTTTCACTCTCCTCTTTCACTTTCATCAAGAGGCTTTTTAGTTCCTCTTCACTTTCTGCCATAAGGGTGATGTCATCTGCATATCTGAGTTTACTGATATTTCTCCTGGAAATCTTGATTCCAGCTTGTGTTCTTTTTTTTTTTTTTTCCCCAGTCCAGCGTTTCTCCCAGTCCAGCATTTCTCAAGATGTACTTTGCATAGAAGTTAAATAAGCAAGGTGACAATATACAGCCTTGACATACTCTTTTCCCTATTTGGAAAGAGGTTGGCGTTCCATGTCTAGTTCTAACTGTTGCTTCCTCACCGGCATAAAGATTTCTCAAGAAGCACGCCAGGTGGTCTGGTATTCCCATCTCTCTCAGACTTTCCACAGCGTATTGTGATCCACAAAGTCAAAGGCTTTGGCATACTCAATAAAGCAGAAATAGATGTTTTTCTGGTACTTTCTTGCTTTTTCCATAATCCAGCAGATGTTGACAATCTGATATTTGGTTCCTCTGCCTTTTCTAAAACCCAGTGGGCAGTAAAGTGATTCATTCACCATAAATCTCCACAGCTTAGGTGTAAGAGTACTTAAAAACCGGGGGAAAATATTCTATCTCAAGAAAATATTAGAGCAATAGTCACAAACCTTTATGGTGCCAGGCATGGTTTCATGGGGACAATGATTCAAATGCATTACATTTACTGTGCAGTATTATTTCTATTATTGTGACATCATCTCCACCTCAGATCATAAGGCATTAGATCTCTTGAAGAATTTGCCACAGTGTGCACTAATCCTGGTGTATTTGCAGTTCAGGGAATTAAAAAGAGTTAGACATGACTGAGCGACTGAACTGAACACAGTCAAAGGCATTGACCTAATCAATAAAGCAGAAGTAAATATTTTTATGGAATTTTCTTGCTTTTTCTTTTCTTTTTTTAAAATATAAATTTATTTATTTTAATTGGAGGTTAATTACTTTACAATATTATATTGCTTTTGTCATACATTAACATGAATCCGCCACAGGTATATATGTGTTCCCCATCCTAAACCCCCTTCCCTCTAACCTCCTCCCTCCTAGTACCATTCCTTGTTTTACTATGATCCAATGGATGTTGGCAATTTGATCTCTTGTTCTTCTAGCTTTTATAAATCCAGCTTTAATATCTGGAAATTCCAGGTTCACATACTGTTGAAGCATTGGTTGGAGAGTTTTCAACATTACTGTGCTGGAGTGTGAGATGAGTGCAGTTGTGTAGAAGGCTGAACATTATTCAGCATTGCCCTTCTTTGGGATTGGAACAAACACTGATCACAGGACAAGAAAAGGTCAGTTTTCAATAGAGTATTACTCAGTCATAAAAAGAAACACATTTGAGTCAGTTCTAATGAGGTGAATGGATGTAGAGCTTATTACAAAGTAAAGTTAGTCAGAAAGCAAACTATATATATTGTATACTAATGCACTTATAAGGAATCTAGAAAGATGGTACTGAATCATTTATTTGCAGGGCTGCAAGTGAAAAGCAAACATAGAGAACAGAATAATAGACATGGGGAGAGGCAAAGAAGAGGGTGAGATGTATGGAGATAGTAACATGGAAACTTATATTGCCATATGTAAAACAGAAAGCCAATAGGAATTCACTGTATGTCTCAGGAAACTCAAACAGGGGCTCTGTTACAGCCTAAGGGGGTGGGATGGGCAAGGAGATGTGAGGGAAGTTCAAGAGGGAGGACATATATGCATACCTATGGAAGATTCATGTTGAAGTCTAAGAGAAAACAACAAAATTCTGTACAGCCATTACATTAAAAATTATTCATGTTTTATTTAAAATATGTTAATTAACAAATTTAAAATTATTAAATTAAAATAGACTAAAGATAAATAAATTTTAAAAATAAAAAAAATTGAAATGACTCAAATGTCCATCAATTGATGATAGAATAAATAAATATGCAATACAATATTATTTTGCCAGCAAATGAATTGAATTCTAATATAAGCTCTAACATGCTGGAGCTCTGAAATGATTATGTTGATTCAAAGAAACCAGGCACATAAGGCTGTATATTTCATTATTCTAATTCATGTAAGTCAGTATGTCCCAGATTAGGTAATTCTCTAAAGTCAGAAAATAGAGTAGTGGATACCAGGGCCCAGATGAGGGGAGAAATGGAAAATGTCTGCCAACTGGAGAGTGTTTCCCACTGGAGTGATGAAAATATCCTAGAATGAGTCTGTCATTGTGTTTATGCATGGTAAAGTCCTGGTGCATGAACAACATGTTCATAAATTTAAACTTTCTTGACAAAAACTCCTAAACTTAACTTCTATGTCCAGAAAAATCATCCTTCAAGTATAAAGGAGAATTAAATATTCTCATATGAATGAAACATTGGGAGATGCATTCTCAGCAGATATCTTGTCTGTAAGAAATGTTAAAAGAAGGTATTTACAGAAAATAAGTGATGTGAAGTCGCTCAGTCATGTCTGACTCTTTGTGACTCCGTGGACTGTAGTCTACCAGGCTTATCTGTCCATGAGATTATCCAGGCAAGAATGCTGGAGTGGGTTACCATTTCCTTCTCTTACTCAAAATAAGGTGATATTAAAGATAAATTATGAGTTAAGAAAGAGTGTCATAAAATAAATAAATGAAGGCCAAATAAAATGAAGGATTTTTCTTATTAATTGGCAGAAGATAAATGCTTGTTTGGGCTTCTCCATCTTTACTTTGCATTGGTTATGAATTTCCATAGTTAAAGTGGGTTTCTTATACATAAGATATATTTTGGCTCAGTAGTAAAGTATCTGACTGTAATGCAGGAGCCATAGCAGATAAGTGTTCCATCTCTGGGTCAGGAAGATCCCCTGAGGAGAACTTGGCAATCCACTCCAGTATTCTTGCCTGGGGAATCCCCATAGACAGAGGAGCCTGGTGGGCTTACAGTCCATGAGGTGTCAATGAGTTGGACACGACTGAGCAACTTAACCACAACAGACACACATTTCAAACAGAAACTCTGAAGATGCTAAAAACAGATGAGAAAATCCTGAGCCTAAACGAAGTGATACAGAAGCCTAGACAGTAGAGCTGAATTATAAAAACAAAACAAAACAAAACAAAAAAAACAACAACAACCCTCAACTGTAGAGCTGAATTATAAAAAGGCTTTAGGCAATAAATCTTTCAACAGTAAACTGTGTTCAACACAGGAGACAGGAATAATTTTTAATACTCACTCAACAGAACAAATTTCTATTTACATTCATAAATTAAAGGAAACAATGTCCAGAAAATAAACATAGTATAAAAATTTATTAATCATTTATATTAATCATGACTGTAAACTTGTAAGTAAATTTTTAAGAAAAACATCTGCAAAAGATACAGTTTAAGCTGCATCAATTAAGGTGATTTTCTTTGATCCATACTTTCAAAATAACTGACAATTAAGAATACATTTCACTTTAAAACATTTTTCAAATTCAGCCAGATATTTTACATTGCAAGACAAGATTTTGTACTTTTCAAGCTAAAAAATACTGTACCTTGCAAGAATACTTTGTTTGTCATATTTAGACATTTAATCACATTGTGTATCTTTACCTTAACAATCTTTGTGTTATCACTGTGTATTTAGAACCAACTGTTTGAATGTGTGGTGTGTATTAGTACATTCCCTCAGAGACTGCAGGCTGTGCAAGAAGAGGTACCAAGGCCTTCCAACCGTAAAGTATTCTCTGTTTAATGGAACAGTGGTAAATATGGCAGCCTGTATTGGTGCCAACTGCTTAACGGGGGATTATCTTAACTCCCATGTAGAAGATAATGAAAATTTAAAGATAAGTACTAAAACTGTGACCCGATGAAACTGTAGGTATATTTGTATACACATATATACACATATGTGTATAAATATATATATATATATATATATATAC
>SJYC01074390.1:0-10253 GCA_006408675.1 Madoqua kirkii
ATGATTTGGGAGAATGGCATTGAAACATGTATACTATCATGTAAGAAATGAATCGCTAGACTAAGTTCGATACAGGATACAGGATTCTTGGGGCTGGTGCACTGGGATAACCCAGAAAGATGATATGGGAAGGGTGGTGGGAGGGGGATTCCAGGTTGGGAACTCATATACACCTATGGTGGATTCATGTCACAGTATGGCAAAACCAATACAGTATTGTAAAGTAAAATAAAGAAAGAAGAAAAAAACTTACTATGTAAAAAATAAACAAAGATAAGCTGATTTCTTCTCATACACACACACACACACACACACACACACACACACACAATGCAAGTAAGATAGTGCAATACCTTTAAACAAACAAAAAAATAACCTAGAATAAATAATAATCTAAATAAATAATAACCTAAAGTATTTTTAAAGAAATAAAATAAAGAATCATTCAAACATATCCAAGCTGAAAGAATTGGTCACCTGCAGAGCCACAGTGTTAGAAATGTTAAAGGATGCTTAGGCAGAAGAAACAACAAATCTTATGGAATTGTGGATCTGTAGAAAGGAGAGAAGAACACAGTAAATGGCAGTTGCATGGACAAACACACAAGCCTTTTTTCCTTAAAATGTAAAACCCTGAAAAGATAACTAGCTACTTAAACAAAATGGTGAAAATATACTATGAGGTCCATAACTTATATACAAAGTAAATATATTATGCCTAGAAGGGGAAAATGGAAATATATTAAGATGTTTATACTACACATGATATGGTATAAAAATCACTTGGAAGCTGACTGGGATAAGTTAATTATGTATGTCATAACCCTGAAGCAATCACCAAAAGTATGAATCCAAGTCATCCATAATAAGCTATATGTTTATTGATCCTAAGACTCATATTAGTCGAGATGTAAATTCTCCTAAATTTGAAACATAGATTCAATCAGTGCAGCCCACATTTGTCTCAAAAAAAGCTTCTTGAAAATGTGGATGAGCCATGTTTACATTGCTCAAAATTTGTATGGATTACAAAATTTATATG
The DNA here is from genome assembly GCA_006408675.1 of Madoqua kirkii. Lineage (NCBI taxonomy): Eukaryota > Metazoa > Chordata > Mammalia > Artiodactyla > Bovidae > Madoqua > Madoqua kirkii. The sequence continues at coordinate 1,043 of SJYC01074390.1, forward strand.
GATTAAAGGCAAAGGAACTCAAATAGTTAAAACTAATGCCCCCCCCCAAAAAAAGAGAATGAAGTTGGAAGACTAGTTGATCTCAAGACATTATAAAGTTAGACTAATCAAGACAGTACAGTATTAATGAAAGGATAAGCCAATGAAACAGAATAGAGAACTGAGAACAGATGATACAAACACTGTCAATTTATTTTTGACAAAGATGCAAAGGCAATTCAATTGAAGTATTTTTAAGAAACGTTGCTTAGAGTAAATGGATATCTATATGCAAAATATAAATCCTGGGTATTGCCTCACAGTTTGTATAAAAATAGCTCAAAATGGATTACTGACATACATATAAACTGCACAACTAAAACTTTCAGAAGAAAACACACGAAAAAAAGTCTTCATAATCTTGATTTTAGTGATGTTTTGAAATATAACACTGAAAGCACAATCTAAAAAAAAAAAAAACAAAACAAAACACATGTATGTAGATATGTAGACAGACAGAGACTTACCAAAATTAAAATTCTTGCTCAGCAAAAGGCACTGTTAGGAGAATAAACAGGAAAGTCACTAACAGAAAGTATCTGCAAATAACATAGCTACTATAGGTCTTATATCTAGAATGCATAAGGAATTCATAAAACTTAAGATTTAGAAAACAATATAGCCAATTAAAAATGGGTAAAAGGGCTTCCCTGGGGGCTCACATGGTAAAGAATCTGCTTGCCCATGCAGGAGACCTGGGTTCAATCCATGGATCCAGAAGATCCCTGAAGAAGAAAATTGCAACTCACTCCAATATTCTTGCCTGGAGGATTCCATGGACAGAGGAGCCTGGTGGACTATGTTCATGGGGGTCACAGTCAGACACGACTGAGTCACTAACAGACATGCACACAAAAATAAACTAAAAATGGAAAACAATCCAGAAGTTGTTGCACAAGTAAATAGATAAACTAGAGTGCATAATTTATCATAATGGAACTCTAGTCGATTATAAAAAGGAACAAATTATTGATTCAGGAAACAAAAAAGGGTCAAGTGCATTTTGATAAACAACAAAAATTCAAGAGCAATATGAGGTGTAATACTTTTCATATGAAATTATAGAAAAGGCTAAAATATAGAATGAAAACCACATCTGTCATTGCCAGTAGCTGGGTCTGGAGAAAAGGTTGAGTACCAAAGGGTAGTAGGAAGGGGTAAATATTTCTGTGACAGAATTGTTATATGTGATTCTTTGGAAGGAATGAGTGAACTCCGGGAGTTGGTGATGGACAGGGAGGCCTGGCGTGCTGTGATTCACGGGGTCACAAAGAGCTGGACACGACTGAGCGACTGGCCTCACCTGAACTGAACTGATGGTGCCGGGGACACACGTGTGCGTGCTCAGCCATGTCTGACTCTTTGCAATCCTCTGGACTGTAGCCCACCAGGCTTCTCTCTCCATGGGATTTTTCAGGTAAGAATACTGAAGTAGGCTGCTGTGCCCTCCTCCAGGGGATCTTCCCGGCCCAGGGATCAAACCGGAATTTCCTGTGTCTCCTGAACGGCAGGCAGATTCTTTACCACTTGAGCCACTGAGGAATGTGCTAGGGATATGACTCTATGCATTTGTCAACATCCATAGATCTGTATGCAAGAAAGAGTGGATTTCCCTGTGTGCAAAATATATAAAATTTTGATAGGATATACTATAAGATGAAATGTGGACTGCAACAAATCTATCTGTATGTCACAAACACTGAAAAGTGTGAGACTGAACAGAGATCACCTGAATACCTTTGTAAACAATATTCTGCCTAAATGAGTGAAGAAAATAAGGCCTCCCTTGGGCTACATATGACAAAAATGCTGAGATCTTCGGTCAAGACTTCACAATGTGAAAATTATTTAAGTTTTTTGGAGGAGACTGTATCAACATTGTTGAAGACTAACACAAGTAGAATGTAAAAAGAAAATGAAAGTGTCTCACCAATTGTTGTCAAGAAACTTTTGCTGATTTAGTAGACAACTTTGATCATATAAGATTAGTGACATTAGCAAAAGACTTCTTAAACTCAATAATAAACAACTTATATATATTAGATCTCTATTTGGGGGCTCATCCTAAAATTTTGCGAAGTTCCACCACCTCAAAAGTATTCAATATATAATTTATTAAGATTTGCTAAAAATGAAAATAAAGCTTATAGAAGTTCGAAGGATTGTGTTAATAGAAGATGAGACTGTACATAGAATAATTTTGAAAAAAGAAATCAGTATATCTCCTGTTCTAAATAAAAAGAGAGAAATGTCATACTTTTAAAAACTGATCATTAAGGAAATAAGATTATATCAGATTATCCTAGCTTAATGATATTAGCCCGTGGGTTCAGTTGTTTACTTGCCCAGGTTTTGTGTCCGTGGGATTCGACTTCCTTTGGAGAGTCCTCTGCAGGGACAAAAGTTCCCATCTTAAGAGCGTGAGTGTACAGCCATGTTTGCCTATCTAAATTAGTCCTGTGTTTAAAATAAAGGTTTATTTTGTTTTGTTTGGCTTGATTAATATGAACCAAGTACGTAAGTGCCATCAATGTTGGGCATAAAAACAAATTAAACTTTGTGTTCATGAAAAGGAACAGCAGATCCCTGGGTAAGGACTGGGGAAATTTTACCTGAAGAAAGTCACTTCCTCTGTGGTCAAGGTCATTCCATCCATGGCTTCTTGAATGGTTCTATCTGTTCAATTTTCCAGCAATGCAACAAAAATTTATTGAATGTCTATATTATGAGCCAGGCATTGTGTATGGGTCTAAGAAGAAAAAATTGAAAAATACATAGCTTGTTCGATGGTGGTGCTATGTCCAGTTTAAGAAAGTAGGTAAATGAACAAGGCTCATGTTGTGAATGCTTACATACTTGTGAGTTCAGAGTCTTCTGAGAACAGAGTAAAAGCATTTTAGTAGGAAAGGAAAGGCAAGAACTAATTCCCAATTTTTAGCTACACAAACACCCTCCTTGCTGAGGGTGCTACTGTTGCCTAGGGTGGGATGCTAATGTCATGTAGTACAGAGGGAAGGATGGGTGAAAGACTTCCAGAGAGAGAGAAATCTCATACAAAGAGAAATGATCTATATTCATACTCAGATAAGCACTCATGTAGTGGAAAATAAGCAATTTCTGAGCCTAGATCTTTTTTTAAATTGAAATATAGTTGATTCACAATGTTTTGTTAATTATTTCTGTGTAGCAATGTGATTCACTTATACATATACACATACGCATATATATATATGCTTTTGCATTATGGTTTATAATTGGATTTGAATATAGTTCTTTCTGTGCTATACAGTAGGACCTTGTTGTTTATCCATGCTATATGTAAAAGCGCACATCTGCTAACTTCAAACTCCTGCTCCATCGCTCCCCAAAACATTTCCCCTTTGGCAACCACCAGTTTCTTCTCTATATCTGTGATTCTGCTTCTATTTCATAGCTAAGTTCACTTGTGTGATACTTTAGATTCCATGTATAAGTGATATTGTATGATATTTGTCTTTCTCTGACTCATTTAACTTGGTATGATAATCTCTAGGTGTATCCATGTTGCTTTAAACAAAATTATTTCAATCTTTGTATGACTGAGTAGTATCCTATGGTATATATGTACCAAATCTTCTTTATCCATTCCTCTATCAGTTGACATTTGAGTTGTTTCCATGCATTGACTATTGTGAATAGTGCTGCTATGAACAGAGGGGTGCATATATCTTTTTGAATTGTAGCTTTGGCCCAAGAGCAGGACTGCTGCATTATATGGTGATTCTGTTTTCAGTGTCCCGAGGAACCTCCATACTGTTTTCCACACTGGATGAGCCTAGCTCTTAATCCCATTAAGGAGAAATTATCTGTTGTACATTAAATATTCATTTAATTTTCTATATATGCCACTATAAGGTAATTCAAGAGAGGGTTGTTTCAATATTGTATTGAGTGATGAGGTTTTTATAATGTTCAAAAACATAAATCACTGATAGAAAAAGTCATTAATGGCATTTTTCCTTCTAGTAAAAACATATATAATATATGTATATGTGGCTGCATTTACAGCTGTCTTATTTCAATGATTTTACTTAAGTAAGTGGTGTGATTTGCTTCAACATGAACATACTAAAATGTATTTTTATTTTGTATTTCTTTTGCTTTCTTTTCCATGTTTCCTGAGTCTAGAGAGTAATTATAGCTATATATAAAATATTTTTGCACTTTATTTTTAAAAAAGATTTATTTACTTTTATTTTTTGGCTGTGATGAGTCTTCAGTGCTGGCATGTGGGCTTCCTGTATTGTAGCCGGCGGTGGCTGCTCTTCATTGTTGTGTGCGGGCTTCTCATTGTAGTAACTTCTCTTGTTGGGGAGCGCAGGCTCCAGGTCTGCAGGCTCCAGCAGTTGTAACACATGAGCCCAGCAGTTAGGGGCATGGGCTTAGCTGCTTCCTGGCATGTGGAATCTTCCTGGACCAGGGATCGAACTGGTGCCCGATGCATTGCAAGGCTGATTCTTGGTCCAGGCTTCCACTGGATCACCAGGGAAGGCCCCTGTACTTTAAGTATGAACTTAGTTTTCCAAAGGTATAATTACCTCATATTTCAAGGGGAAAAAATGTGCATACAACTCAGAATTGTATATTTTTATCCTGTTGGAAAGTGATGTCACTAAAGGCAATGCTTCCCATGATATTTCATTTGTTAGGAAACTACTCACTTATCAGGCTTAGTTGGTAGTTTTCACAGTCATGTGACTTGACTTATAAGAGCAAATATCTAACTATTTCAATATCATTTCTTTAATAGTGTGTCCAACATTTTCAAATCCAGAAATTGCAGGTAGAGTCCTTTTTCAAGGTGCATGTATCTCTCTGATCCTTCTTCTGTGCTCACTTCTCTCTAACCTAGCCAGGAAATGTTCTCTGATTTTAAAGGCTCAAGGCAATGCCACCCCACTCCAGTACTCCTATCTGGAAAATCTCATGGACGGAGGAGCCTGGTACGTTGCAGTCCATGGGGTCGCTAAGAGTTGGACATGACTGAGTGACTTCACTTTCATGTATTGGAGAAGGAAATGGCAACCCACTCCAGTGTTCTTGCTCGGAGAATCCCAGAGACGGTGGAGCCTGGTGGGCTGCATAGTCCAGTCTATGGGGTGGCATAGAGTCGGACACAACTGAAGCAACTTAACAGCAGCAGTGGTTAGATTTGACCCACAAAATAAGTCAGTATAATCTACCCATCTGAATGTCTGTACACTTAATTCCACCTGAAACCTTAATTTTTGTACCATATGAGGTAATATACCCACAGGATTTATAAATTAGGGTGTGGCCCTCTTCCTAGACCCTAAAGCACAACCTAATGTCTTGCTCAGGAGGCTACAAATATAAAAATGCCACCAATGACTGAAGGTACCTTTGATATTGAAGTAGGTTTTTCATCAGAGAATTCTGATGCAGACCTTCTCTGTAAACTTCCCATATGTCTGGCCACAGTTGTCAGAGAAGAATAAGGGCCTCTTCTTTTCCACATGACAAAAATTGCATGTTTACTTCTTGTGGTGATCAAACCCAGAACTCTCCTAACAAGAAAATCAAGGAGACATAGTTCCCATGCCAGTTTAAGGGATAAAGATGATAGTGAATCAACAACATGCAACATGTTCGTACAGTCCATATATTTGTCAGTTCAGCATATGTGGCCCGCCTCGCCGACAAGGAGAACGCCACAGACAGGATTCTTCTGACACGCAGGTTTATTGTTACAGCTCTTTTAGGAAGTGGCAGGGCGGCGATGCAGGGAAAGCGATTGCTTATATAGCCCAGAGGGGAGGCGTGTCAACCTCTGATTGGCTCATAACAGAACACTGCCATTGGCTCATAACGGAACACTGCCATTGGCTCATAACGGAACACTGCCATTGGCTCATAACGGAACACTGTTAGAATCCCTGATTAGCATATCCGTGACCTTAAGAGACACATCTTGCGCATGCGTCTTTTTAGTTTACGTTTGCGAAGAACCAGGAAGCAGGAAACCGGCGCCATCCCGCAGTGGCGGCTGCGGCTCCCGACAAGCATATGTAACATCCTCCTATCCTTTCAAATACGTATAAGAACAGCATCATGATCAAACATGATGGCAGCAACCCACTTACAAAGGAATTCAGTTCTTCCATTCTCCAGATGGTGGGAAATACAAGTTTTGTCATTCCATCTCTATACCCATCTTTGGTTGGTTAAAGATCATTCCCCTTTCAGTTCATTAAAATTCCTCCTTTGACATTCTGTAACACAACTACTAGTATTTCGTCAAACTTACAAGAAACAATAGGAGACAGAACAGGGGAGAAACCAATTAAAATATAAAAGTAATCAAACAAGGAAAAATATGCCTAGCTCTTATAGTAGCATTATTGAAACTGGTCATGGGAAAGTTAAAATTTGCTTTTCCGTACTCATTCAAATTCTGGTCTTGGTTGTATAACTGGGGGAATATCTCAACCTTGTATTCTTGAAGTGTCTCTACTGTAGTAGTATTGGCTTGCAGAACTCTCCTATTAACTATTGCCACTAGTTTTAAAAGTACTAAAAATGTACCTAGATAGTCACCTGGAAAACAGACACATTTCTCCTCATTCCTTATAGCAGCAATCTTAACTGCCCTGGATAATGAATATCAGTCACCTAGGAAATACAACAATACACTTTTTTTTTGGTGATTAAGAAATATAAGAGCCCAAAATGACTGAATAGAAGTACTTATTTTGGTTCAATAGAGCTTGAGACCTACAACACTTAAATCAACAGAGCACAGAACAGAAGGCATGAGAAGAGAAAAATGTATATGCCTAGCCCATTAGAGGAGACATTAAGCGCTTAAGTTAAAAGTTAATCACTGCCATTCTCTGATGAGAAAAAAGTCACCAATTAATAAAATTTATTTATATTATTTTACGTGGTGCCTAGGATATCACCTTGGAAATAAGGTTTAAATGGAATATAAGCTCTTTCACAGTTATATCATGTTTGTTTCTTCTGGTGAAGACAGTGAATCCCTTGGATATTTACCAGTAAAACAAACACCTTTTTCAGAAACAATGCAATGCGAACTGTTACACCAATAATTAAGGCATTCCACCAATCTACAAAGATGGTATTGGCAGAAGACCTTAACTGGGGAAAGCAAAATGCACTTAGCAAAATATGGTTCTATTTTTAATGAGTGAAAACTCCTGCACCTTCTATGATGGAAGGAAGCTACTGCAATTCACCAGCTAGCAAGAAGTCTGGTGATACTGTGAGGGTGTAGTACTCTGTTGGGGGCTTATTAATGTCTGCTTATTTTCTGGTTGAGCACTCAGCAGACCACCTTACCTGCCTCCTGAGAAATCTCTATGCAGGTCAAGAAGCGACAGTTAGAACCGGACATGGAACAACAGACTGGTTCCAAATTGGGAAAAGAGTATGTCAAGGCTATATATTGTCACCCTGCTTATTTAACTTCTATGCAGAGTACATCATGGGAAATGCTGGGCTGGATGAAGCACAATCTAGAGCCAAGATTGCTGTGAGAAATATCAATAACCTCCAATACACAGATAATATCACCCTTATGGCAGAAAATGAAGAGGATCTAAAGAGCCTCTTGACGAAAGGGAAAGAGGAGAGTAAAACAGCTGGCTTAGAACTCAACATTCAAAAAACTAAGATCATGGCATCTGGTCCCATCATTTCATGGGTAATAGATGGGGAAACAATGGAAATAGTGACAGATTTTATTTTCTTGGGCTCCAAAATCACTGCAGATGATGACTGCAGCCATGAAATTAAAGACGTATGCTCTTTGGAAGAAAAGCTATGACCAACCTAGACAGCATATCAAGAAGCACAGATATTACTTTACTGACAAAGTTCCATCTAGTCAAAGTTATGGTTTTTCCAATAGTCATGTATGGATGTGAGAGTTGGACAATGAAGAAAGCTGAGCACCAAAGAATTGATGCTTTTGAACTGTGGTGTTAGAGAAGATTCTTGAGAGTCCCTTGGACTGCAAGGAGATCCAACCAGTCCATTCTAAAGGAGATCAGTCCTGAATATTCATTGGAAAGACTGATGCTGAAGCTGAAATTCCAATACTTTGGCTACCTTATGCAAAGAACCAACTCATTGGAAAAATACCCTAATCCTGGGAAAGACTGAAGGCAGGCTGAGGAGGGGATGACAGAGGATGAGATGGTTGGATGGCATCACTGACTTGCTGGACATGATTTTGAGCAAGTTCTAGGAGTTGGTGAAGGACAGGGAGGCCTGACGTGCTGCAGTCCATTGGGTTGCAAAGAATTGGATACGACTGAGCAACTGAACTGAACTGATTCAGCAGAAGTAATATTCAGATCAGCTTGGTTAGAGGAAAATTAAGTTGCTGAAATATTTGCATGATATCCTCCAAGTCATCTTCACCACTGATGTCCTTTTTAAGTCTCTGACTACTGACATTGAAGTAGTGTAGGTCTGTACCTATGGCCATTTAAACAAAGTGAAGAAGCAGGTACATTATTTAAAGTTCTTCCCACTGGAATATTCCTCCCCCTCCATTTTCCATCTGGTCTGTACTTGAAGATTATGGGAGTCTATTTCCAGTTTTTGCCAGTGTAACATGCAAAACTAATAGGTATGTAGGCAATGTGGAGAGATTTTTCCCCTTCCTCTTTCTACATCATCTGAAATGAGAGACTTTCCATGAGTTCGGAAGTGTGAACTGGAAGCAAAATAGCCATGTGGCAGGAGTAGATGTTTCTAACTTCTTTCCCATAGTGACTTCCCATTATGACTAAATGACTTTAGAGGAAAAAGAGACAAATTATGGCTAGGGTAACCCAGGTATATTTGCCAACAAGATGTACACATTCAATTTCATAGGAAAAAATTTTCCCACTTCTCACCTCATAACTAGCCATCTCCACTAATTCATCTTTTACATTTCAATAGTGTGCCTCATTCAAAAAACCTTGTTTCAAATAAGACTAAATTAAAAGTAATTCTGATATTAATTTGCTGTCATCACTCAGACTGATCATTTAATATAAGTTCATAGTCCTTTTTTGTATATGTATGTGTGTATATATATTCCATATATATGTATATATATAATCTGAAGGTATATAAAGGATATAAAATAAACATA
>SJYC01074393.1:0-15789 GCA_006408675.1 Madoqua kirkii
CATATAATTATTTTTTGTTATTTTTAACAATAATGATGATAACACTAAAAAAATGGCAAAACAAATTCTAAGGAAAGTGAAGATATTCGGTGAGCTTTTATCCTATTTTAAAATTTTTCACTAAGAAACTAAAGTATAAAAGTAATTTTCAACTGCTTAATTGTCAGTAGTAGGAATAGAAACCACAAAAAAATGTGCACATTAAATAAACATGTCCCAAGAAACAATTAAAAAAATACATGTAGATTTTGGCACAACAGAATAGACTGTGAATTTTATATCCTAGATTGCTCTTTAAGTTTTATCTGTTAAAACTTTTAATGTTGTCTTCGCCTTTGCAAGGGCCCAGACTTCTTTCGGGGCTATTTTTCAGCTAGAAGGCTAAGCGTGCTTTTACACTGAAACATTTATGTTCCCTGCCCAAGTGGCTTCTGTCACGTCTCTTTATTTTTGATGTTCTTCAGTTTTGAAGATTTCTGTAAGAAAAAAAAGATTAAGAGGGGTCCATCAGAAACATGTATTAGAAATAGTCAAGAAAGAAACTACTTGCTTTCAAGTACTGTTTGTAGGACACTCACCTGCCTGTAAGTTTTTTGAGAACTGAGAACAAAATAAGAACCAAAACAAAACACACAAACAAAAACCCCAAAACTCTAGGAGCTAACGAAAACCCTTCAAAAACAAAGTAGATATTTCTGTGAGATAATACACTAAATTGGTTAAGCGTCTTTCAGCTTACAAAGTGCTTTTCTTTGTGTTTTAGTTTATGCTTATAAAAACTTTTTTATCTGGTAATGTAAAGTAAAAACTTGACTCCAAGGTGAAGTTAAGAGACTTGCCTAGCAATCACACAGCTAGTAAGAGGCTAGAGCTTGATTGTGCTCTAAAAAATGTCTGATTGCAGACCTATCACCTCAGCTGTGACACAATGGCTATGCACTGGAGTCCAAATCTAGTGGAGGAGAAAAGGGTACCTGTAATGTTAAATTTAAAAAGCCAACAGGTCTCAAGAAAAAGCTGTAAATCTTGAGTGTCTAATAAATATGTGCACAGACTTGACATTAAGACATCATATACACCCATGTCTGATTCATGTCAATGTATGGTAAAAACCACTACAATATTCTAAAGTAATTAGCCCCTGATTAAAATAAATAAATTAACTTTTTTTTTTAAAAAAAAGACATCATGTCACACTCTCAAGGAAAGTAAGCTACCTTGCACTCTGTGTTCAGGGAAGATGGATGCTTCTTTCCATTATGGCTTTGTGGAGCATGGGGCATAGCTGGTTTAAAAAAAATTCTAATGGCATGAACTATTATGGTCAAACAGGACAGAAAACTGATCATTTCTTTCACTTGTGCACTCCTCATTGTACTAGTGATCTGCTATTAAGTGCTTAGCCTCGTGGACCTGAAGAGGAACACTCTGAGGTTGTTGCCCCTGAGCGTTCACTAGCCTATGACTTCCTCCTTACCTCCCTTCCTGCCTCCCTCCTCCTCTTCTTCCTTCCTTTCTTCCTCCCTTCCTTCTTGCCTTCCTCTCTCCTCTCCTCCCTCTTCCTCTTCTTCCCTTCATTCCTTCTTTCTTCCTGCCTTTTCTACTATTCACTGGCTCTATAACCTTAAGGAAGTTATTTAACCTTTGTGTACCTTATTTCCTCATCTTTGAAGACAAGGTGGGAGGAAGGGACAATGCCTATCTTACAGGGTTATGACAAAAATCAAATGAGTCAATAAATGTAAAAGTTTTCTATTTTGCAATAAAGAGGTTTACTGTTTCATCGACTGTTACCTAGTTTTACTATCTGTGTAAAATAAAAGGACAAAACATGCAATCTGCTCTCTGAGGAGTCACAGACTAACTGGGAAAAAAGAAAGGGGATGTCAAAGCAGAAAAAAGTGGAATTTCTCCACACATCATGCTAATTCCCCTAACAGCCTAAATTTATTTTCTTCCATCAACTCCCTCTCAGTGCTAAGTGAGGCCGGGGGCTGGAAGGTGGGGTTGTATGAGAGGAAGATCATCTAGACCCCATGCTCTCTTGATTTCATTCTCTCTCCTCGTCATCCATCATCCCCAACTGCTGCCTTTAGATTTTCATGTCTTCCTTTTATCACAAACAGCAATAAAACTACATACTGAGGAATATACATTATAGATAAAAGAACACAGGATTCTTAGGCTGTATGCCCAGATATAATCCCCACTTCCACCACAGACTATCTTTGTGACTTAATCTGCAAAAAGGGATAACAACGAATCTCCCTCACAGCATATAGCTTTTCCTAAGGGGAGAGGCTGGGGAGGGCAAATGAAACAGATACACTGTAGTACAGAGAAACAATCTGAAGAACTCGATCTGAATCCTGATTCTAAGCTTTACTGTCTGTGTGTCTGGAGAAATCTCTGAATTCCATTTACTTACAAGTGAGTAAGTTTTAGTAGCAATAACAGAATCATAGCATTGAGGAAATATCAAATGCAATAATGGACCTGCAAGTTTTTTGTAAAATGTAAAGTGCAACAGAAATATTACTTGCTATTACTCTCTCAGTCACCCAAGCCTGTAGCTTGAAAGTTCAATCTGTCATCTTGACAGTTATTAGTCTCACTTTCCTTTTTCAATAAATTGATTTAAGATAGTACAGAGTTAAGCAGAAAAATGGGAGGGGAGGAATTAAAATAATTAAATTATCTCAATGTAAAATAATAGGATTTAAACAATCTTAGTTTGGGAAGGGAACTTATAAGTTGCCTCTCTCTGCCTGAATTAGCCCCATCTCCCACCATGGGCAGGGAGCCCCTCAGTGACGCCTGTGCTTTAATGACCAGCTGAAGTTGAGACACAGCTGATTTCACTTTGAATAGAAACTTTGTTCTTTATTGAATTAAGTTGCAAGAATTCTCAAATTGTGAAGGAACTGATTTTTCTGACAATTATTTAAGCTTTAAAATTTAAATTGATTTAAAGCTATCAAACCTTTCGGCACTCATCAATCACTCCTTTGGAAAATGTCACCAAGTTAATCTGGAGGTGATGTTTCTTACCTTGAATTGAATACTGACTGATTATTTTTGAAAATTCATAATGACTTAGGGGATGACGTTAACTGAAGGCTGTGGAATCATGTACCCTCAGTTCCTAGGCGTTCAAGCCAAATACTTCATCCACAGAAGGACAGACACAGAATGAAGTTTTATTTTGTTTTGTTTTTCTCTCAAAAATGTGTTCTTCAATAGTCAGAATAGTTCTTCAATAGTCAACGTCTATGTAAGAACAGAGGACTGTTTAATCCACAAAATGAAGCTTTAAAAATATGTAAGATTAGATGAGATATTTTTTGAAAGAGAGTATTAAAGTCACAGAAAATCTCCATTTCATCTGATTTTTGAGGAATCCTCTGTGGAATCATGTACCCTCAGTTCCTAGGAGTTCAAGCCAAATACTTCATCCACAGAAGGACAGACACAGAATGAAGTTTTATTTTGTTTTGTTTTTCTCTCAAAAATGTGTTCTTCAATAGTCAGAATAGTTCTTCAATAGTCAACGTCTATGTAAGAACAGAGGACTGTTTAATCCACAAAATGAAGCTTTAAAAATATGTAAGATTAGATGAGATATTTTTTGAAAGAGAGTATTAAAGTCACAGAAAATCTCCATTTCATTTGATTTTTGAGGAATCCAGTTCAGGTATATCTAAAAATGCTCTCAGTTCAGTTCAGCTCAATTGCTCAGTCGTGTCTGACTCTTTGCGACACCATGAACCGCAGCATGCCAGGCCTCCCTGTCCATCACCAACTTTACATTCTCTTATAAAGCTGATTTTTCCCAGTTAACTGAACCAAGGCTAGTCATGCCCTGCATTTTCCCTTTTAAGAACTCTGAGTGTCCGTTTCCTCAAACTGCTCAACCTTATGTTGAAAAGTAAAACTTGTAGTAACCACATCTACCTGCTCTAAGAAGCACTTTTTTGTGACACTTTCTAGAATCTCTTCCAAACATCTTCAACTGAATTTTCACCCATGGCACCCTACCCCAGTACTCTTGCCTGGAAAATCCTATGAATAGAGGAGCCTGGTAGGCTGCAATCTATGGGGTCACTAAGAGTCAGATGCGACTGAGTGACTTCACTTTCACTTTTCACTTTCACACATTGGAGAAGGAAATGGCAACCCACTCCAGTGTTCTTGCTTGGAGAATCCCAGGGACGGGGGAGCCTGGTGGGCTGCCGTCTATGGGGTCGCACAGAGTCGGACACGACTGAAGTGACTTGGCAGTTAACAGCAGTTACCCTTCCTCTACTTACTTTCCTTTAGCATCTTTTGTAACTAAGTTATTGGTTGAGAGGGAAAAAAGCGGTTACAAGATATTATGTCATTTTTCAAAGATGAGTCTTATACTCTTGGTAATTGTTTTTGCATGTTTGATAGGTGTCACACATAATCTGTTGAACAGAATGGGAGTCTGGGCTTCATTTCTCTATTCAAGAAATATTTATTGAGAACTGGCAGTAAGCCAGGAACTCTTTTAAATCTAAGGACAGAGCAAATGGATAAAAATTCCTGTCCTCATGGAGCCCACATGTGGGGAAGATGGCCCATAATCAAAATAGAGAAGCAAGGTGTGCAGTATGAAGATGGCATAAAGGAGATCAGTAGATCCCGATGAAGAGATTACAATTTGAAATAAAGTGTTCATGGAAGGAATTGCCAAGAAGGTAATGGCTAAGGAAAGACCTAAATAAGATGAAGATAAAAGACACACAGATTTCTAGGGGAAAGGCTATGTCACTTAGAGAAAATAGCCTGTGGTGTGTTGAGGATGGAGTGCCCCTAGTGTTTCTGAGAAGTAGCTGGGAGGCCAAGGTAGACAGAAGAGGAGAGACCCCGGGAGGATTCTGAAGAAAAGAGTTACATGATCGGATTAAGGTTTTAACACATTCACTCTGGCTGGCCTGTTGAGAATGGAGGATACCGAGGCAAGGGCAGAAGCAGATTGACTAGTTAGGAAGCTAATACAAGAATCCAGATGAAAGACGATAATGGCTTGGACAAAGCTGATGGCAGTGCACTAGGTGAAGAAAAAAAAAGATAAATTCTAGATACTGTTTGAGGAAAAAGCCAATAGGAATTGCTGATGGAGTAGCTGATGAGAAGGGGAGAAGAGACAGGTTGTTCATAATTTTCCTACTGCATTACCTTTCAAAGTGTCATCAGACCGCAGTATAACAATCACATAAAAACGCTGAAATCAATTCAATTACTGTTCTTTCTTCAGAACTTCTGAATCAGACTGTCTAGAGCAGGGGTTAGCAAAGTTTCCTTCTAGAGGGCCAAATCGTAAAAATTTTAGACTTTACATATGGTCTTGGTCAAAACTACTCAGTTCTGCTGATACGGCACAAAAGCAGCTATAGACAATGTGCACATGAATAAATGTGGCTCTGCTGCAGTACAACTTTATATAAAAATTGAAATTTGAATTTCAGATAATTTTCATGTGTCAGAAAATATTTTTATTTTTCTACCACTTAAAAATGAAAAAAACAAGTATTTTTAGCTTGAGGGCAGTACAATAACAGGCAATGAGATGCATATGACCCACCAGAGGTTGTCAACACTACTAGAGAGAGAATATCCCAAGAATATGTATTTTAGCATGCTCACTAAATGACCATTTTATGTTCAAGAATTTAGAGACTCACTGAGACAAATTTTCAAAGTCATCTGTTCCTTTTTGCTTTGCTTAATTTATTGGCCAAATTAAAGATAGGCCTTGTGAATGAAATAAAAAACAGAATTGATTGAAATATTGGGTAAAAGAAAGTCCTTTGCCAATAAGAATAAAAGATTAGGGGAAAAAAGGGAAAGGAAATTTAAAATGATAAGATTAGAAGTTATTAATAAGGAAAATTAGGAAATTTGGGAGAGGCTCAAAAGCTCATTATTTTTAAGAAAACTCTATAGTTTCAAAAAATGCATTTACCATTTAAAAGGATCAATTAATGATGTGCATATGACTCTATAAAGGTCAAAGGCAAAGATCAACATACAGATCCAATCCCTTGTTCTACCCAAGTTAAAATACTGTCACTGGTCATTAAGAAAAATATTATTTTGCTGTATGAAAGAATAGCACTTTTCTTTGCTCTGTGCACACAGCTCCTGTCTGCTGTATCTGGTCTCATAAGTTTACACTGTAACATCTTTTCCTATTGTATCATAGAAAAATGATATATTTGCTTTAATTGGTTTCCTTTCTAGCGTTATACACAAATTATAAAACCATATGGGGGAAACAATAAAAAAGTGACTATACTTAAATAGATTTGTTAATTGCAATCATACTACTGAAAGAGTGATCATCCTGGACTTAAAATAATTGATTTTGTTTCTTCGTTTTGTATCTCTCAACTTTCTCTCTACTTTGCTGCCACTGCTTTTGCTGACAATCTTCTTTGTCTCAAGACTTAATTCACCAAAATTTTGTTTCTGAGATGTAAGCAAGCAGAAACTGACAATTTTAGAGAAATAACTTTTAGTAAACTCAAACACAGTTTCCAGCCTGAATAGATAGGTCTAAAACTATTAGCAAACACCTTTTTAATTTTTTAAGAACTGATTTTTGAAAAAAAAAAGTTCATAAGTATCTAGTGAGCATTATGGAAAGTGTAAGTGTGATGAGAAGAGAAAGGGAATGAAGAGTAAAATTTCAAACAGGCCATCTCAATAAGATGTCTTCATCTCATACGCTTAACACCTAAAGCCAATAGATTAGGTGGCTAATCAAATCTCTCATAGATTAACATGGCATGGTTACTATTATGCCACACCAGTCAATATGCAGTAGGTGCTAAATGAAAACTATGATAATATGAATAATTTCCTTGTATCTACTCTCTGCCAGTCTCATTATATAATTTCATATGAGGCAGGCATTTTTTTGTTGTTGTTTATTTTACAGATAAAGAAACCAAATCCCAAAGAAATTCAACATTCTTTGAATTAGAATTCAGTCTTGGGTCTGTCTGGTGGCAAAGCCTACATATGTCCTCTGTACCCCACCATCTCACAGAATGTTTCCCCAGTGGATGATGTTCCTACTGAGGCACAAGAAAACAAAAAGGTTGCATTGCCTGGAGAACTGTTTCCCCCTTTCAATATGGTATATAGTTTTGCTTTTATAATTAACATTCTGCTGACGAGATCTCCCATTGGTGAAGGCTGACAAGTCAGATTTTCCATGAAGAGCAAGCGCTGCAGGAAATAAATTAATCTCTAGGGAAGAAGAGGGGAAGGCTGTCAGGACTCACACAACTGCCTAGTAGGGAATGATATTTCAGAATTGTTCAAAGAAAGAAATGACTGTCGGTTCTCCTTCCAGGATATTCTTCAACATTTAAACCTTTCAAAAAGAGAGAAATATTAATAGGTTGCTATAAAAGGAAGAGCAGACTTATAATTTTTTATTTTAGGCTGTCAGTATTTCTAAACTTTAAACAGTATTCCCTGTAAACGTGAGAGAAATTCTGCTGGTGTCATTTTGTTTATATTATGAAAAATCTGCACTGATGTTAAGTAGAAGGACAAAAGATATACCAGAATTTTGGATTACCAGTTTGAAATTATTTGATATCTTAAACAATGATTTTCTAGTCTTTAGGAGTAAAAGTAATAATTGTGCTTAAAATTATAATGTGTTCAGCCATTTAGAGCGAATCTTCTAGTCATCTGTAGTGAATTTCAAAATAAATAATTCCCTTCAGTATAATTATTAGATACAGATCTGAAATGGTTCCACTTCATCTAACTGAAAGAAGAAGGTCTGGGTGTCCAGAAGGAGCAAAACTGGAGAAGCGGCTCCCTTGTCTTAATAAGGTTTTGTTTGGTTTTGCTTTGTTTTCTCTGTGATACCTGTCTCTTATACACATCTTCTGCATTTAATAAAACTGAAAAACAAGGATATATTTTATTATTTCTAAAGTGTCTACCTCTAACATATATTCAGTCATTCAGTCAAGGTCTTTAAAATGGAACCCTCACCTTATTTAATTCTCAAATAGTTTTGCAGAGAAGTTCCTATGCTTTGATTCCCAACATATAAGTAAAATCTGAAGTTTAGAGTAAACATTAACATTGAATTAAAGCTCAATATAAAGAATTATTTATCTTCTTTTAAATCCATTCTTTTTTTCTAGCTTCTGCCATGACCTTAATGAAAAGCTTTTCCATGAATCTTGTTTTCTTTTATCTGTTTAATTTACCATAAGTATGTTTCTAGATGTGGTGAATCATTTCTATGTGAGTCTTAGAGATGAAAGTCCTAACTTACCATAGTGTCATGATTCTATGATATCAGAAAAGACCATCTAATCACATGCTTTTAGAACTGAAAGGACATCAAAATTACCTGGGGCACTTCATTTTGATGAGGAAAATATAATTCAGAAAAATGAAATGTCCTGTGAAAGGCTGTACAGCTAAGATGTACAGCACTGGGACTAGACCTTACTGTACCTGCATTTTGTTTTCTGGCCCAGGGATCTTCTCACTACTTGACAAGTCTAACTAATGGAGGATGAGTCATGGCTTGGGTTTAATATAAAGATGTAGGATAATTAGAATATAGCTGGAGCTTCAAAAGCAAGGAAATTCCATTAGAGAATGTTGATCAGAAGAGTATAAATTTTACTCAATAGAGAACATTTACATAGGGTAAAACCAAATATATAAAGAGGAAAAAAGAAAACTGTCTTTCTGTTTAGCCAGTCAGATCACCAGAAGCAACCTCTGCAATTAATGTGTGACCTACACAATAATCAGATCCTTCTCACAACTAAATGATAATCCTCTGATATCAACCAACTTTGCCCTGGATTGAAGGAAGCCACTTGCCCACAGTCATGTCCCCTTTCCAAAGGTAGCTGAACCCAATGATGGACTGAAGCAAGCGGCATGAAACTTGGCTCCCTTGTCCTAACACAGGACAACTCAGAAGAGCCACACCAGTTCCATAGTTCCCTGTGCCATCAGCTGAGGTCTTTCTCAGACTCTATTATGATTTCACCTCTCTGTCTGTCCAGACCCGCTTTCATTCCTCAACCTATGTGTTGTTCCACAAACCACTTCTCAATAAACTTTCCATATGCAAGTCGACCCTGGAAACTGGACATGAAACCAGTAGTTCAAAACAAACACTTGTGCTTGACACATGTCATGTCTTCAAAACTAGTGCTGTCACTGATTAACCATGGAAACTCTGCTCTTCTTGAGCTACTGCAGCTGAGGTAAGGAGGGGGAGGAGTCCTTTAAGGAGGCTCAAGGCTTCCATGTCTCTGTAGGATTGCATTGCTTCAAAGATTTAGAGGATTCAGTGACACGTCTCCAAAAGCTTTCTAATCACTTTCCATGTACATAAGATTCATAGAGCCATGAAATTCCCAAGAGGATAGAGTTCTCAAAGAGAAATACTATGGACAGAAACTCAGAGACTGTAAGAGCCACATCAAGTGGTCAGAGCCAGCACTTTGCAAAATGTACTGTCAGGAGGCAAAATTTTCCTTAGCCATCAACTCATAAATATGCAGACACTAATTATAATAGCCATAATCCAACTGGAGTATATTCTGTACTATACTAATCTTGGGCTTCTCAGGTGGTGCTAGTGGTAAAGAACCTGCCTGCCAATGCAAGAGACTTAAGAGATGCAGGTTCAGTCCCTGGATCTGGAAGATCCCCGGGAGGAGGGCATGGCAACCCGCTCCAGTATTCTTGCCTGGAGAATCTCGTGGACAGAGGAACCTGGCCAGCTACTGTCCATAGCATTGCAAATAGTCGGACACGACTGAAGCGGCTTAGCATGCAGGTGTATTAATTTTAACCTATTTTATCTAATGTAGTCATTGAAATAGCCTGTAGTATAGCACTATTATTAACCCAATTTTACAAATAGAGAGAGATGTTAGCAAATTATTTGTGGCCACAGCTGGTGAATGCAGTAAGCAATGTTTAATGTTTAGTCTTAGGTTCAGAATCAAAAAGTTAACTACACAATCATCCTACTTCCAGAGAACTGTTCTTTTGGTAATTTACGGACAATAAAATGTGCAGCCTTAATACTGATGTTCCCTAAATAAGATACGGGCCTTGTCGAACAACAGCCAGAGTGAATCGAGGATCCAGAGAGGAAGGTCCCCCTTGAGACCTGGTGAGGTATTTTCATCAGTTTCTTAAGTAAAGAGGAGCTGGGACTGACAGCACCGATCCTGTGGTAGAATTTCCTATGCTCCCGGCCGCAGCAGAGCAAGCTCTCATTACACAATGTGTTCAGCCATTTAGAGCGAATCTTCTAGTCATCTGTAGTGAATTTCAAAATAAATAATTCCCTTCAGTATAATTATTAGATACAGATCTGAAATGGTTCCACTTCATCTAACTGAAAGAAGAAGGTCTGGGTGTCCAGAAGGAGCAAAACTGGAGAAGCGGCTCCCTTGTCTTAATAAGGTTTTGTTTGGTTTTGCTTTGTTTTCTCTGTGATACACTGCAGACTAAAAACTGCCATTCTCACCCGAAGAGAATTTAGGAAATGACTGATTTGGGTCTAAAATTTAAAGAGAGGAGAAAACAGAAAAAGTATGATTTGTCCATCCTGAACTATCAGGTAGTTAATGAATATTCACAGATGAGCTACTCATTCAAAGTACAGTAAATGTTAAGTATAGATCCAAAGGGGCTTCCCTGGTGGCTTAGATGGTAAAGAATCTGCCTGCAATGCAGGACACCTGGGTTTGATATCTGGATTGGGAAGATCTACTGGAGAAGGAGATGGCAATCCACTCCAGTATTCTTGCCTGGAGAATCCCATGGACAGAGAAGCCTGGTGGATTATAGTACATAGGGTAGCAAGAGTCGGACGTGTCTGAGCTATCAACACACTCATAGATTCAAAGAGCCTATTTTTACTGAAGAAAATATATGAAGTTTCACAAAACAAAAGTGAATTTTGAAGAATTATGTTTCTGCTTTACTTTGTATTCTTATTACGGAACTGTCATACAATTATAATTCACAATGAAGACAGACTCTATAATTTATTTTAATTTCAAACGGGAAAGCAATTGAAAATATTGCCCAGTTACACATACTGTATAGTTTTTAACTAAATTCTTGTTGAAATTAATGTAAGAAAGCAAATTTCATTTTACTCTCTTGAGTAAAGCTAGTAAGTCTCACTTGCCTAGGACCATCTCTTTAACTCCAGGTCTTCTTTTTTCTTAAACCATCACTAACAGGCAATAGGTTCAAAGCAGTTCCTGCCCTGGTCTGTATCATACTCTGCACTGATTCATTCACAGCACAAACCTGAAGCTGTCATATAGCATCCCAGGAAGATTCACACACAGGGGAAGATCAGATAATAAGTTTTCCAATGATTGAAACAAAAACTTTGATCTCAGCAATTGTGTTATCTGGTATTTTTTAGGATCCATAATCTTAAGGGAAAAAATAGTTTCCAATGAATTAATAATAGCCTGAGACTCAGCACACTGCAGCCAATTTTCGCTGCAGTGGTTGTTTCTTTTATAGTCACACTTGGTTAGTATTTGAAATTTGGAGGAATTGCAATATGCATGGTTTTCAAAGCCCTATACAGAATTTCATTTTTATCATTCAGAAAGAGTCAATGAAAAGGTAATAAGAAAAGCTCTATGGGATATTTTTATAGGAGTGTCAGAAGCCAGTAAGTTAACTACATGAAAGAACCCAGATTGCACAGTCAGAGTTTGAGCAGAAACACTTCAGAGACTTTATATCTAGTATTTTGACTTTTACATGCCCTTGGAGGAAAAAAGAGTGCTGGCTACAAAATCAAATAAGGAGGGAAAAAGAACAAACCATATGCTTAAGCATAATTACAGTTTCAATTTTTCTACAAATGAAATGTGAAGTTTCAAAGATAAAGTGTAATAGAAATTGAGCTTCTTTGGTGTGTTTAAAAATATTGCCAAGAAAGAAAATTCTCATTTCCTTTGCTAACTTATCCCAGATTTCCACAATATGGGAGTTAGTCTGGGTAACTTAATTGAATGCTATCAACTTCTTGACAAGTCCATTTGCTCTTGTTTTGTTTTTAGTAGAGATGGAAAATATCAGAACACTGTCTCTATAAACTAAACTATTATGATTCAAGTCTGCATTAGGCTACCCATCTGACACTTTTTAAAATTAAAAGCATCTCAATTATCTTGACCTCTTCTCAAGCTATTAATCCTTCTTGTTGAATCTAGCAAACATTTAGCAATATTATTGTCATGATAATACAAGCAGTATTAGAATAAAAACACTTCCTTGGGCATGAAAATCATAAATGAGAAGAAAAATCTAATAACAGCAAACAATGAACAGATCTTTTATCACTGTGAGTGTTTAATATTATGCTTCACTTAAAACTAAATTTCAGTGAGATTCACAGGTCAGGGTTGTTGCTTTGACTGAGTCATATATTCCAAACAAAATGGTAATACGAATCTGTACATTTTGCCTTTGTCATGAAGGCAGTTGAAACCAGTATCACAGGCTTAACCAACTGGAGGTTGCATCAGTACCTGTTACTGCAGTTGCCTTAGTTTTTCTCTTCTCTTTCTCCAGATCAGCCAAATCATTTTGACAACCAGCTGGTACTTTTGAGTCCAGACCAGCTTGATTTGAGCACAGTTTCTTGGATCTGTCTACGTGGACACTCTGAAACGACACAGACCAGAGTGATTGATTTTACAACTAAATTATCAGTCCAAAATAAATGCTTCCCAGTGTATGACAAGGATACTTATCATATGATGAGTTATTTCTGTATCTCTGAAATCAAACAGTCCATATGTCAAAGTAGGTTGCAGATTATATCTTCATCAATATACTTTGGTAATCTAGGTGTTGAATTTTTGAGGCAATCTAAGTGATTCAAGTAACAAGTCCTCTCAGACACAGAATATTATCTTCAAAGCACATTTGTGTGCATTACTTTCTTATGAAGCTTATAAAATATTATTTACTTCATTTTTATTCTTAATAATTTAGTAATGCAGACTTTCATTATGTTACATAATTATTTATTGTATAATGAAGAAAGGTTTCACTTCTGTATCATCTACATGTTTTATATTATAAAACTAATCTCAATATTTACTTTAAAATAACCCACATTTTTATCAACATTATCCAAGTATGACAAAGCTTCTCTAGTCAATTTTAGAATGGTAATTCATCATAATAATGAATTATTAAGGTAAAACATCAATGGACTCTAAAACACATCTCACATATAAGAAATGTCATAGAGTCTGATGTTGCCCTGACATACTGTATGCTTCAAAAGAATCATCAGATAGGAGCATGTAATAAACTGAATTTTCAATTTAAATAAGAAATTGAATTTTCAGCACATTGCTCCTTACTGAAATTCAGATTAGAAGTTTTACAG
Organism: Madoqua kirkii; assembly: GCA_006408675.1. Classification (NCBI taxonomy): domain Eukaryota; kingdom Metazoa; phylum Chordata; class Mammalia; order Artiodactyla; family Bovidae; genus Madoqua; species Madoqua kirkii. Next base: position 13,481 of record SJYC01074393.1, read on the forward strand.
TTTGGATATGATTACAAAATATTCAGAGATTCATGGAGTCAAAAGTAGCCAATCAGTTTTGGCCATCCACACCTGCCATTTGTTTCACTAAAGAGTAGGATAATGAACAACTGTCCTTAGGTTCCTCTTGTAGACTGTATACAGCATTAAATTCATTAAAACTTCATTAAAGGCTTGAATCAAAGGCTTTTAAAGATTGGGAAGAGCCAATAAGGAAATTAGGGTCCATCATAATTAAACAATGTGCCCAGATTAACAGAATGCACAGTGACAAGCCCCAGGGATATGTCTCCCAGCCCTTAGTCCAGTGCTCTTCCATCACTCATTGATCTATGTACTCACTCAATGGACCAGTTGCACCAATGGCCCCCATTCTTGCTCCTCTCTGTATCCATGTCCTTCCTGTATGATTTTGCACTGCCTTCTTACTCTGACATTTGATTTGTCCATGTGACTTTTGCTAGACCAACAGGAAATTGACACACGTGACACCCAGTTGAACATGCTTGCACAGTTGGCTTTATTCATTGGTGTCCTACCCCTACATCATGAGAAAATGCCCAGACTAGCCTTCTACAGGTTGAACAGGACAGAAATTAGAGTCAAGTTACCCCAGTCATCCTGGTTGAGACAACTAATGGCTAGAAGAGTCTCAAATATTTGATCAAACCCAACCAGATCAGCTAAAACTAACTTAGGTCAGCTGAATTCCAGAGCCTCATGAAAAATGTATTTTTATCTGGATGCCACTAAGTTTTTCTGGTGAATTAACAGCATTGTGTGACAATAGATAACTGGTACATCCAACAACAATTTATATTTAGTATCCCAGATACTGGGAACACTGGGAGAATATAAACATAAGTCGTCTCAGACTCTAAGTTGTTCAACTATAATTTCTTAAACCAGTGATCCCCAACTTTTTTGTCACCAGGGGCTGGTTTCATGGGAGACAATTTTTCCATGGACCAGGGTGAGGGGGAGTGGTTTCAGGATGATTCAAGTGCGTCACACTTATTGTGTACTTTATTTCTATTATTATTATATCAGCTCCACCTCAGATTACCAGACATTAGATCCCGGAAGTTGGGGATCCATGTTTAGATCTCTGCCAACTATTTAGGCAGAGAATTAGAAGAGTACAGAGAATTAGAAGAGTATTTGTCGATACTTCTCAAATTCCTTCTTTTTTTTTAAGAGCTCTGCTTTGTATTGAATGTGTTACTAAAGAGGTTTAGTCAAAAAGACCAAAGCTCTTGTCACCTTCAGACTCTCCAGATTCTATCTTTGCTTCTACTTCTTTCCCTTAGTAGAGGCAGCAGTGCTGGATGGGGCTGGACCTCCTTCTGGGTCTGGTCCACCAGCTCCCACATTGTAGATGAGGTTCCTGATGCTGACACTGGCCATAGTCTTTGCCAAAAAGCCTGGCCAATTTAACGACAAAAGATGGAATCCTGATGGTACTATGGGGACAACTCAAAAGATCACAGCTTGAATATTGATGTTTATTAACTAGAACTAAGCCACTGTACTTGTTTATATTTGACTCATCCACAGCCCATAAAAGCTAAGTCCATCACTTGATATGAATTTTTAAAATTATCTTCAGGCCTGTAGTACCTCATATCCTGATTTTGAATTAGATACTTTGGAAAATATATTATTATCTCAAGTTATTAGTTGAGTATTAAATCATGGTACTTAGTACTAAGAAGTACTAAGCAGTAAATTAGGTTCAAGAAGGGATGCAGTTTCCTTTTTCATACCAAATTCAATTGATGACATTAAAACACTGAGGAGAAAATTCGTGCAAATTATGTAACTAACGTATATCCCAGACTTCAGAGAAAAATGCAGAATTTAAATAAAATTCTTAAACTTGAAAGGTTAACATGAAAGGCTGAGGAGAGAAAATGAACTCTTGACCAGAATGGGTCAATTATTACAAAAGCCTGGAGCTTCTTGGTATAAACCTCTAGGCAGGTTGAACATTTTATATATCAGCATTTCAACAATTAAGAATCCCACTTTGCCAGAGACAGTATCCACATTTTGATCTCTTCTAGTGAAGCTCAGTGAAGCTTTCCAAGCTCTTCTTTGCTTTATTCACTACAGCCAAGCTCCTGTTCCCAGGTCTGAATGAAAAGGGAGGTACTCATCTCTTAAGCTACTAACCCTGCCATGACATCCTCTAAACCCTGTTCACTTAGCCCTTCCCTCCATGTCCCTGAGTCTTCAAATCATCCCCAGGTGTTGATTTTGTGATACAGTAAAATTCCCATAATGCTCTATTTTTCAGTACCAATTGC